>KV000009.1:3278-13434 GCA_001598015.1 Dorcoceras hygrometricum | reverse complement strand
TGAACATGCTTGTCGTGTTCGAGGGACCATAAAGAAGGACAAACCCGTCCTTCTTATGGACTCTTATTCCTCTGCGAAGAAGGGGCCCAAACGCAAGGGTAAGAAGCGTTCTGCCCCTGCAAAGGAGGAAAAGCCCACCAAGAAGCCCAAGGCAAAGACTTCCAAGCCAAACAAATCTGAGGATGTTTGCCACCACTGCCACAAGCCTGGGCACTGGAGGAGGAACTGTAAGGAGTACCTCGAGCAGTTGCGAACTGCAAAAGGTATTTTTTACATTGAAATAAATATGTCTCTTAGTTCGACTTCTTGGGTACTTGATACCGGATGTGGATCTCATATCTGCAATGATTTGCAGGTGATGACAAGAAGCCGACGTCTTAGAGAGGGTGAGACCCACTTGAGGCTGGGCAATGGAGCAAGGGTTGCTGCAGTAGCTATTGGAGATGTTTATTTATTTCTGTCTTCGAATTTTAAGCTGTTATTGAGAAACGTTTTGTTTGTTCCCGAGTTAATAAAGAACATTATTTCTGTTTCTATGCTTGATAGTGATGGATATTCTTGTCAATTTGCTAATTCGATTTGCAATATATACAAGAATGAATGTTTGATTGGAATTGGGGAACGCAAAAACGATCTATACACCTTAAAATTAAAAGAAGTTCCAACTCGCGATGTGGAAACACATACAACAACAATTAAAAGGAAAAACGATAGCTCCGGCACAACTTTGGCACGCTAGGCTAGGTCATATTTCCTTAAGTAGGATGAACAAGTTGGTTAGGAGTGACATGTTTGATACGTCATATATTAACTCCCTACCGACTTGTGAGTTTTGTCTCAAAGGAAAGATGACTAAACAACCCTTCAAGGGCAAGCCTGAACGTGCTCAAGGTGTAGGACCGAGCGCTTACCGCTTTACCAAAAGCTATAGCTGGTGGTAATGGTGCAACTCCAATCTTTTAAACCGTATAGCAACACAAGCGCCACGTTTCGATCGTCTACCTAGCAGGGGCAATTATTGCACCTCAACAATCCCCCTCCCAATAATTGCACTCCTTTCAATCAATGAGAATCGAACCCGTGACCTTGGCTCTGATACCAATTGTAGGACCGAGCGCTTACCGCTTTACCAAAAGCTATAGCTGGTGGTAATGGTGCAACTCCAATCTTTTAAACCGTATAGCAACACAAGCGCCACGTTTCGATCGTCTACCTAGCAGGGGCAATTATTGCACCTCAACAATCCCCCTCCCAATAATTGCACTCCTTTCAATCAATGAGAATCGAACCCGTGACCTTGGCTCTGATACCAATTGTAGGACCGAGCGCTTACCGCTTTACCAAAAGCTATAGCTGGTGGTAATGGTGCAACTCCAATCTTTTAAACCGTATAGCAACACAAGCGCCACGTTTCGATCGTCTACCTAGCAGGGGCAATTATTGCACCTCAACAATCCCCCTCCCAATAATTGCACTCCTTTCAATCAATGAGAATCGAACCCGTGACCTTGGCTCTGATACCAATTGTAGGACCGAGCGCTTACCGCTTTACCAAAAGTTATAGCTGGTGGTAATGGTGCAACTCCAATCTTTTAAACCGTATAGCAACACAAGCGCCACGTTTCGATCGTCTACCTAGCAGGGGCAATTATTGCACCTCAACAATCCCCCTCCCAATAATTGCACTCCTTTCAATCAATGAGAATCGAACCCGTGACCCTATGCGCTCGAAACGGCGGTAATGTTGTTGAACAATGTCCACACCAAGACAGTGGATAAGACTCCATATGAGATATGGATGGGCAAGCCGCCCAAATACTCATTCATGAGGATTTGGGGATGTCCTGCTTACGTGAAGCAGACAGTGGAGATAAGCTGGATAATAGATCCATCTTATGTTACTTCATTGGGTATCCGAAGAATTCTATTGGATACTACTTCTACTATCCCAATGAAACAAAAGTGTTTGTTTCTAGAAATGCCACCTTTCTGGAAAGGGAGTTTCTACTCGATAGAAAGGGCAAGATAGTAGAACTCGAAGAGGTTCGAGAACCATCAGAAGTACCAAGTGAATCTCCCGCACTTCAAGAGCCAATACCAGAAATGGTCGCACCTAGGAGATCTGAAAGGGTTCCTAGGGCTCCTGATAGATATGGTTTCCTCCTTGAAGATGATCAAAGTGATCAAACCATTGGATGTGATCCAAGAACTTTCAAGGAGGCAATTTTCGATGGATTCTAATTTGTGGCTTGAATCAATGCAATCTGAGATTGACTCAATGCATGCGAACCAAGTTTGGACTCTTGTTAATCCTCCCGAAGGAATAGTTCCTATTGGGTGTAAATGGATATACAAGAGAAAACTCGGGCCTGATGGTAAGGTACTGACCTACAAGGCACGACTGGTCGCGAAAGGTTACACTCAAAGGCAAGGTGTTGACTATGATGAAACCTTTTCACCGGTCGCAATGTTCAAGTCAATTAGAATCCTACTAGCCATGGCCGCATGGTACGACTATGAGATATGGCAGATGGATGTGAAAACTGCGTTCCTTAATGGAAACATTAAGGAAGAGATCTATATGAAGCAGCCTGAGGGTTTCACATCTGTAGGAAGTGAGCATAAAGTATGCAAACTTCAGAGATCGATCTACGGTCTCAAACAAGCATCGAGAAGTTGGAACCTGAGATTCGATGAAACAATTAAGGAATTTGGTTTCATCAAGAATCCCGAGGAGCCATGTGTGTACAAGAAGGTAGTTAAGAATGCTGTGACATTCCTTGTACTTTATGTTGATGACATTCTACTAATTGGGAATGATGTAGGAATGTTTCAGTCAACTAAAGTATGGTTGTCTAGTAGATTTTCGATGAAGGACATGGGTGAAGCATTCTATATTCATGGAATACAGATCTATCGAGATAGATCGAAAAGGATGCTCGGACTCACCCAAGCCACCTACATCGATACCATACTTAAGCGGTTCTCTATGGAAGAGTCCAAGAGAGGACACCTACCTATGTGTCATAGGGTCACTCTATCTAAGTCTATGTGTCCAAAGACTGATGAGGAGATAGAGAGTATGACACGTGTGCCATATGCCTCGGCAATAGGTAGTATTATGTATGGCATGATCTCAACTAGATCGGATGTCGCATATGCTATGAGTGTCACGAGCCGTTACCAAGCCAACCCCGGCCAAATGCATTGGAAGGCCGTGAAAGATATTCTTAAGTACTTACGAAGGACTAAGAATATGTTCATGGTCTATGGGGGTGGTGAACTGAAATTGGAAGGCTACACTGATTCTAGCTTCCAATGTGACGTGGATGATTCGAAGTCAACCTCTGGATTTGTATTCATGCTCAATGGTGGTGCTGTCTCTTGGAAGAGTTCCAAGCAAGACACTATCGCGGATTCAACCACTGAGGCTGAGTACATCGCAGCATCAGCTGCTGCAAAAGAGGAGGTTTGGATAAGGAATTTCGTCCAAAAGTGAAGGAGTTGGTCCAGTCCCGGTGTATTGCGACAACACGGGTGCCGTTGCGCAAGCAAAGGAGCCTAGGTCTCACCAAAGATCCAAACATATACTGAGGAAATACCACATAATCCGGGATATTGTGGCTAGAGGTGACATAGCAGTCGAGAGAGTCGCCTCTGCAGACAACATTGCTGATCCACTTACGAAGCCCTTGCCAGGACCGTTGTTTGAAAAACATCACGAAACAATGGGACTGCGTCTGATGAGTAGTTGGCTTTAGGGCAAGTGGGAGATTGTTAGAGTAGATGCCCAACTAGCCAACTTGTGACGTGTGGGTTTTATTGACTCTTTGTATAACGATCTTTATTTATGAAATTCGCATTCTTTTATGGCATTCTTTATTTTCATTATGTTATAATGTTAACAATTGTGTTGGATAAAGACCTAGAATGCACCATAGTGTATGTTAGATGTGATAGTGGATATAATGGCTATCATGAAACACATATAATAGTCACTGTGTATTCTGAACTCGTTCATAGTCGATTGGGCCGTCAAAATGAGGATAAGGACGCCCGAGCTTGAGACTAGCATCTGCAATGCGAAGTACCATGTTTCATTGGTAGGGAACATTGTGATGTTCTGAGCATGCAGATGGATAGTGACCTGGTGATCTATCGAACTACCCTCATTCGGACTTTCCAAGTGGTTACCATTTGTCGAGTGGATAAGTCCGAGGTCTTGGTTGTACTGATTAGTCCTCACTACTCGAAACGTCATTGAGACTCTACATGATAGGTTCCTCACTTTGACCCGTTTACCGACTCAGTTGGGGTCATTAGGTGGCGGGATTGGGTGAGGTCCCGATGCATGTAGGAGTTGATGCTTCGTTGTCGAGGATTCACCGCTCGCTTTTATGAGTGGATATCCTATGCTATCTGAGAAGATAATAGTGTGATAAATCTCTGACCAGAGTACAAGATGTGTTTTAGGTAAATGAGTTTACCTAGTAACACACGTGATGTCACTATTTGATCTCCGAGATGTATGCATAGTTATTGGATCTCTAGCGATTCTCGATTTACCAATGTTCGTTGATCTGATCGGGATATATGTGTTGAAAGGATCGTACTGTACGCTAACCATGACCGACTGGTTCTTGCAGGCACTATCAGTGATACCTAGGGGATCATGGGGCGATGTTGCTAGGCGCTTTACCATGATCCGTTGGGTTAGTCCGAAATTGTAATTTCGGAGTCACAATGGCTGTGAGCCCACGGCTAGCTGTATCCCTGAACTATTGAGGGTCACACAAGTACTAGTTTCACGATTTCCGCATGGAAACTGAGCTCAATGTGTTGATCATAGGAGGAGGAATTTAGGGAGTGCGACTTCCTAAAAGTCAACAGAGGTCAAATTACAATTTCCCTAAAGTTTGGGCTAGTTTGACTATCCTTGAAACTTGGAGGGCCAAACTGCAATTTTGGACTAGGTGGTCTGAAAAATTGTTTTCACATCATAATACTCGGTTTTGGAAACTGTGTAGATCGGTCCGATCAGATCGTCGATCGGAGTTATGATGAAGCCACGGTCATAGGAATGAACCGAATGTTCATATGGACCTGGGCCCGCTCTAGGCCCATTGGGCCGGTCCAAGCCCATCACAAGTCTAATAAATAATTGACCTAGGGCTACATTGTGAAACAACTCTTGCATCACAACCCTACATAGTAGCCGCCACCTTCCCTCTCCCTCTCCTCTCGGCCGCCCACCACCACACGCGCCACCGCCGTCGGCCACGCGCCGTCGCCCGTCGTTGCACACGTGATTGGACTTGTTCCGATCACGTCGACGAGGAGATTCCGTTTGTGACAAATTCGTCAGCTCTTCTAGTGCAGACTAACGAAGGAGCCGTGAATCCAGTCGTGTACCGGATTAGGAGATCTACCGCCGCCTACCATTGAAGTGCCAGTTTCCCTGTGAATCTGGTCGGAGCCAGGCGCCTAGACGCCAGCAAGGTATCTTCTATAAAATATCCTATGAATGTTTTATTGCTTTAATTATTATGTATTGAACGTTTCCGGGGAAAATTTTGAAACTTCCGCTGCGCCCTCGGGAACGGGATCCGAATCCGCCGTTGCGCCAACACAATATTTAGTCATCATCAGAACACAAACTAAATATCATTTTGGAAGATTAAAAAGTCACAAAATACTCAAGTTATCTAGCAGTTAATTATGATAAAAATCTTCAACTCGACCCGGTGAAAGATAATAGTTCGGTAGAAGTGTTGGGAAAATGGGTTGTGTATCAATTAAGAATTGATAAACTTAATTCGAACACGTTACGTAATTAATTCCCTCTTTGTCAAATTAGGGTGAATGAGAAATTAATATTGATACCACTATTAATTTTTATCTCGGGACCCGAGGAAATATCTCCTCTTAAAAACAAAAACGCCACTGGTGATCTTCCATCTTGGGTCTCAGCTCTTCCAGGAAGACCTCGGGCTGGAAGACCTCTGGCAGGAAGACCTCAGCTCTTCCAGGAAGACCTCAACTCTTCCAGGAAGACCTCAGCTCTTCCAGGAAAGCATTTGGTAGGTAGATCTCACCTCTTGCAGGAAGACCTCTTCACCCGAGGTGACATCACCTCTTCCGGGAAGACCTCTTGATCCGAAAGGACCATGCGCTAAGCTCGAGGAGTCACTCGAGGACTTGTGATCAGATCGGGAGTCTCCCGAGGACAGTGTCATATCTACCAGAATCCAACCCTGATACGTCTTTCCTTATTTAAAGAATCCAGGGACGATACGTATTTTCTTATTTGGATGACAAGATCGCCGAGGATCGTGGAGAATATCTCGTCCGAGATACCCGCTGTAGGCGAATATTCACCAGGATATGCTCATCTCAACCGCCTAGCCCCTCTATAAATACGGGGTATGAGGGACATAGATTCATTCTCACACTCACTTGCTCTCATAGCATATATTTTCACTCGCTTTTGCTCTCGCGCTCTGCCTGACTTAAGCATCGGAGGGGCTTCGTCGGACACACTTTCGACGTCCTCTGACCTGTGATTTGTGGTTGCAGACATCAAGAAGAAGCATCTTCCATCCACCAGTGCCCGGCGACCCGACCAGAGCTCCAGAGCTCCATACCCACAGACATCTAGATCACCCTTAGCTCATCCCCCGAGGCCAGACCTCCAGAGCTCCAGACCTCCAGATCTCCCGACCTCCAGACCTTACCTCTCGAGGTGGTATCAGCTCGTCGGCTGAGATAATTTGGCTACATCAATTGAGGCCGTCTGTGAGAAACGACAAAGGACCAGATGTCGGGAGGCAGGAGAACCCGAGCACTCAAGCATGAGGGCATCACAGCAGCCTAAATTGCCAACTGATGATAGAACATTTCTAGATCAACGACCAGAGGTCGATCATCTCTATCCACACGGACTCTCCTAAAAAATATTGATGTGCCAGGAAGAGACTGATGACACTGGAACATCAATCAACCACAGAAAAACTAAACTTTGGTCAGTTCTCATTTGTTCTGCAATTATTCTACATAATCAAAGATTGATTTTTGGCAATAAGTCAATCCGATCAAAATATGCTTCTTTCTGCGTTAACCATCCTCGGGTTGCATCCTTAACTTAGCATTATTAGAATAAACTTATAAGCTCAATCAGCGTGGCACCATAAATACCAACGCCCCTTGGCACCAAATCTGATGTGCTCGGGAATCTCTCATCTGCCCAGCTCTGGCCCTGCTCGGGAGTCTATTATATTCCTCTACTTGGGAATCTCTTATCTGCTCTACTTTAGCATTGCTCGGTAGTCTATTATATTGCCCTGCTCAAGAATCTCTTATCTGTTCTACTCTAGCTGTGACATCCCAATCCTCATGGGGTCACGAAAGAATAATAAAAAGAAAAGAAAGGCTGAATGAGAATTGTTATAAGCTGTATTTCTTATAACTAAATCAAAGTTCAAACACAAACATAATATGGCGCCAAGTACTGGAACAGCTGAAGCAATTTCATTAATAACAGATATTACAAAAGTGCAAAATGCGATATTACAACTTTGCAATTCTATATGAATTCACTATTTGTTGTAATAGATCTAATACAGACTTAACAAAAGATCAAAAACAACAACAGCGGCTGCGGAAAACATCGGCCGTAGATAAACACAATCACCACAGCTGGTTCAGTCGCTGCCTCCCGCCTGCCGCAGCTCTGTCCCACCTGCACAATTTTAAAACTAATGAGCCTAGGGGCTTAGCAAGTAAAATCTGAAGATAACAATTTCGCATAATGCAGGCAGACATCTAAACATATCGTAACTTAACAAAACAGTTTAAAGGAAGTCATTCACCAGCTTTCATAAACTTTCTTTCGTTAAACTTGGAAATGGGGAAGATGACCCAGATCCCATTCTTATTTTCTTGTAATTTATGGATTAGAAGCTCTCCTTAGGTCCGTGGTGCACCTGATCAAGTGACTACTGATATCAGCCTTAGCATTTAGCTCGTGGTGAAGGGGCAACTGACATCTGGACAGCTGCTCACCCTTCCATGGTGACCGTCTGTTATCTATGCCATAAATCCTTAAATTGAAACGTTCTTCCTTTAAACTCATAGCTGGTTGAAATTTGATTTTGAAATCATCGTTCGGCTGTTGGATAAAATCAGCTGGTGGTTCTAAGGATCAGCTGTTGGATAAAATCAGCTGGTGGTTCTAAGGATCAGCTGTTGGATAAAATCAGCTGGTGGTTCTAAGGATCAGCTGTTGGATAAAATCAGCTGGTGGTTCTAAGGATCAGCTGTTGGATAAAATCAGCTGTTGGTTGTTGACCGTAGTCAACTCAGCTGTAAGATAAACAATAATGAAGAACTAACCCAACCCAGACGCAAAACGACTCACTGCTGAACGTAACTTAGAATTTTCTTAACACAAAGATAACTGCTGAAAAGGGGAACTACTGAGTATAACTTGGTGTTGTAACATCAAAACGACGACTGCGCTATCAGCCGTTGCCTATCAAACCAGACTTAACTTCTGATTCGACTAGCAACTCCGATTACATAGCGTCAAGTTCCGATGTCACCATCCACCGGAAGGAAGATCATTCATGAATGTACTACTTAAACCCGATTGCTCAACATTTTAAAACAATATTTTCATCTTCTTCATCGAAGCACTCTTTAAAACTTTGTAACAGAAACAAAACTGGAACCCGATCATCAAAGCACTTCCTAAAACATGCTTAAACAAGAACATAACTTATCTTAACATAAACAGGCAACAATCATGCACTGAAGAACAATATATGCTTTAAAATGGCGTAGAAAGAATCAGCATTTACTTGCCGTAAACCTGCGAAACACAGAAGCAGCGGGTCTCAACAGGAGTTCTCCACAAGCACCACTACGAGCACTTTGAAGTTTTTAGAGAGAAAGAGAGAAATTTCGGGACAAGGATGAAACTCTCTTGTTATGAAAACAATCATATACGGGATATGACTTGTAGTAGGCATTAACACTCGAGTAGGCATGGGAACCCGTGTCCTTTTCCAAAGAATTTGTCAAATATTACCTACTACTATTTTGAATTTGAAAACTTTACCAAAACATTTAAAAAAAAACTATTTTTGTCCAGCTGAGGGCATTTTAAACTAAAATCTGAATCTGCTCGTGTTTATGCTCGGGCGAAAGCTGCCTGGAAACCTTCCGCGTCATGTCTCAAAGCAACAACTGAAAATCAGCTGTTAAAACAAACGAAATAAACTTAAGGCTGAAATACGCAATATCAAATAAGCCCTCGAAATAGAAAAGGGTTAAATATGTGGTCCTATGGATTTTGTGACGTTACAACTCTACCCTCCTTAAAGAAATTTCGTCCTCGAAATTCACTTACCAAACAATTCTGGGTAACGACTAAGCATATCAGCTTCTGTTTCCCACGTAGCTTCTCGTTCAGATTGATTGAACCATTGCACCTTAACCATAGGAATACTACGATTTCTCAGCTTTCTAATTTCTAGAAGAAGAATCCTCTCGGGTCTCTCTTCGTAACTTAAATCTGATGCTAGCTGAATAGGTTCATGACTTAATATGTGAGATGGGCTAGGAATATACTTCCTCAAAGCTGATACATGGAATATGCTGTGAACTGCTGACAGCTGCGGGGGCAACGCTAAACGATAGGCTAACGTCCCTACTCTTTCTAAAATCTCATATGGTCCAATATATCTGGGACTCAGCTTTCCTTTCTTCCCAAAACGCATAATTCCCTTCATTGGAGCAACTCTCAAAAATACATAATCGCCAACTAAAAAATTCAGCTCCCTTCTCCGATTGTCTGCGTAATTCTTTTGCCTGCTTTGAGCAGCTTTCATCCGCTCCTTTATCTTCCTAACAGCTGATGCTGTTTGCTCCACTACATCTGGTCCTAAACCAGCTCTTTCACCAACTTCATCCCAGTGAAGAGGTGTTCTACATTTACGACCGTAGAGCGCTTCATATGGAGCCATCTGTGTAGCTGATTGATAACCATTATTATACGCAAACTCTACTAGAGGTAACTTCAGCTCCCAGCCTTCGGAAAAATCCACAATACAAGCTCTGAGCAAATCTTCCAGAATCTGGATCCCTCTTTCCGGTT
>KV000006.1:0-10559 GCA_001598015.1 Dorcoceras hygrometricum | reverse complement strand
ATAATAGCCAGCCAAACCCAAGAAACTACGAATCTCTGCAACACTCTTGGGACGCTCCCAGTTACGAACAGCCTCAACCTTACTGGGATCCACAGAAATACCATCAACAGAAATCACATGACCCAGAAATACAACTCGGTCTAGCCAAAACTCGCACTTGGAGAACTTAGCATACAACTGTGAGTCTCGAAGCTTCTGAAGAACTAGCATCAAATGCTCTTTATGCTGCTACGGAGTCTTAGAGTACACCAAAATGTCATCGATAAACACAATAAAAGCATTCGTCAAACCAAAAGGCATAAGTAGAAACTCGTAATGCCCATACCTTGTACGAAACGCAGTCTTCTCTACATCCTGCTCTCGGATGCGCAACTGATGATACCCCGGAGTCTTAGAGTACACCAAAATGTCATCGATAAACACAATCACAAAATGATCAATGAACTCTCTAAAGACTCTATTCATCAAGTCCATGAAAACTGTGGGAGCATTCGTCAAACCAAAAGGCATAACTAGAAACTCATAATGCCCATACCTTGTACGAAACGCAGTCTTCTCTACATCCTGCTCTCGGATGCGCAACTGATGATACCCAGAACACACATCGATCTTCGAAAACACGGCAGAACCTTGCAACTGGTCAAAAAGATCATCGATCCTAGGCAAAGGGTACTTATTCTTCACTGTCGCCTTGTTCAACTGTCTAAAGTCAATACACATCCTCATCGACCCGTCCTTCTTCTTAACAAACAAGATAGGCGCTCCCCACGGGGACATGCTAGGCCTAATGAATCCCTTCTTCAGCAAATCGCTAAGCTGATCCTTAAGCTCCCTCAACTCAGCAGGCGCTAAACGATAAGGAGCACGCAAAATCGGAGCTGTACCAAGAACCAACTCAATGCTGAAGTCTATCTCCCGCCTCGGAGGAAAACCAGGAATCTCCTCCGGAAACATATCCGAGAAATGTCGAACCACGAGGACTCTACTAAGCTCTACGCTCGAAGAAGAAGACGCATCTAAGGCATAGATCATAAAGCCAGCATTCTCAAACGACAACAGGCTAAACATCTCCATCGCAGAGACTAAAGGGATCTTCAACTGGGAATCTTGGCCGTAGAAAATTCCATTTCTCGCCAGACTGGGGCCTAAAACGCACAACGCCATGGAAACAATCCACAGTGGCCCTATAGCTAGACAACACGTCCATTCCCACTATACAATCAAAATCCCACATCACTAGCCTGATCAGGTTGGCTAACAACACACTCTCGCCAAACCTAAAACACAATTCAACAAAATCTCCTGGGAGAACAAGCTCGCACCGGCATGAGTCTCAACAGATACAACATCACACAGAGGAGTGGTATGCAAACCATGCTCAACCAAAAATGCATCAGAAATAAAAGAATGCGATGGTCCTGTATCAAACAACACACGCGCAGGAAAATCAAAAACAAAGCAAGTACCTTGGATAATCCCACCTCCCGGTGTGCCCTCCGCTTGCTCCCTAGTCATGGCATTCACTTGGGCAAACTGAGGTCCAGAAAACTGAGGGTGGGAAGACTGTCCAAACCGCGAAGGATCAGGCTGCTGAAATGGCATAAACTGAGGCTCCCCCAACCTCTGGTGCTGAACAGGAAAAGCAGAACGACCTCTAGACAATCCACCTTGATCCTGCGGTGGAACTGCGGTATGCTGCGATCCAGACAAAGGACACACTCTGGCAAAGTGTCCGTACTGACCACAGACATTACAAGAACCCTGCACACCTACACACTGCGCTGTAGGGTGCCTTCCACCACACTGGCCACAATACTCCACTTTGGTACCACCGCTGCTGGAGCTACTAGAACCAGAAGAACTAGAACCAGACTTCTTCTTAAACTGCTTACCACGAGGCCTAAACCTCTGATGTCCAAACTGTTGGGCTACCTGTTGCTGCTGTTGGGGTGGCTGAGACGACTGCATAGACTGGGAAGGTTGCGCTCCCTGAACCACTGGACGACTACTCTGTGCCACCCGCGGCCTACCACGAGAACGACGGTTCCTCAAACCTTCCTCGATGTCGATCGTACTGTCCACCGCCTCTGCATAGCTCTTCGGTGAGCTGGCCAAAACCAAGGAATACAACTCCTCGTTCAACCCCTCAAGAAACCTAGTTCTCTTTGCTCTCTCCTGACCAGAAACATGCGGCACGTATGCAAGAAGGGAAGAAAACCTACGGGCATACTCTCTAGCAGACCAACTGCCTTTCTCCAAGTTATCGCACTCACGCTCACGGGCGTTCACGTAAGACTCCGGGACATACTCCTGACGGAAAGAAACGCAAAAACTGTCCCACGTAATCCCTATTCCAATCTCTTCCAAAGTACTCGAAGCGCCTCTCCACCAACGCTCCGCACCTTTCCTCAACTGGAAAGTAGCCAGACTCAACTTGAGCTCATCATCATACTGCACACGGTTAAACAAACCCGTGACATGCTGTAACCACGAATCTGCATCAGCACTAGACTCATCCCCATTAAATACCTGAGGATTCATACGCTGAAACCTCGCCATAACGAGCTCCATGTCATTCACGCGAGCAGCCAACTCATCAACCTCATCCTCGGCCTGCCTATCGCGTCCACGACGGGGAAAACTACGCTGATCACCTTCTGTCTGACCTTCAGACTCTTCCGGAATCTGCCCTCTACCTCTACCCCTACGTCTAGGCGGCATCGAAGAAACACTAAGAGGGTAAGATCACAACAGAACAAATACAGCACAAGTAAATGAAGCAAATAGATCACATAACCAAGAACATGCAACACACAACACTGTTCCTAGACTCAATGTGATCAACAGAAATCGAGCTTATCCCAGCTTAAGCTCTGATTCCAAAAATGTCAGACCTCGTGCTCTACTCAGAGTTAAACCACGCAAACATAGCCGAAGCATACAAAAAGTGGCTTAAAATTTTCGCTTTAGGCCTGACAGTTTGAAACATATAATTTAAAATACACAATACTCAAATTAATCCCAATATTTTACAGACACTCGGTACAATAGTACAGCATTTAAACAAACACAAATACCAATACAACAACAGATACACAATCCCACAAGCACAGGACATTCCCCGGCTAACAGTACTAGTAC
This sequence comes from Dorcoceras hygrometricum, assembly GCA_001598015.1. Lineage (NCBI taxonomy): Eukaryota > Viridiplantae > Streptophyta > Magnoliopsida > Lamiales > Gesneriaceae > Dorcoceras > Dorcoceras hygrometricum. The sequence continues at coordinate 7,418 of KV000006.1, read as the reverse complement.
ATATATGCTATACGCTAACTGGGACACTCTATCCACCTCCTGGGGCACCTCCAGCTGGGTCAAAGCCACGACCAGCAGAGAAACCTGAGAAACCTTAAAACACATACAAGAAACAATACACCAGCCCCAGAGGGACCTCGGGGTCAAAACCCAGTACGGAGAGCAGCATAAACAGCATAAGGAAAGCAACAGATAAATATGCAAATGCTATGCAAAGGATCAAGGCTACAACCGAAAGCTGGGAGCCAAAGGATCTCAACAACAGCTCAACAGCAAGATCTAATCAAAGGAAAGACAATTAGTGGCCACATGGTATACCGAGCACAGGATCTCAACAACAGCTCAACAGCAAGATCTAATCAAAGGAAAGACAATTAGTGGCCACATGGTATACCGAGCACATGGGAGCTACCCACTCATCTCCAGTACATCGTACCAGATGCTAACAACCAGCTCCACCTGCTGTTGCTCACTCATGAGATGTGGGAGCTACCCACTCCGCTCATAGCAGCTAACCCAGTAGGGAGAATGAGGTACGAGAGTTACCCGCTCAGCCTCCAAGGTATACAGGAACTACCTGCTCGTCCTTGAACATAGCATCCTGGTACTCACAATTCAACAGAACAGGCATGGCTAGCAAAACAGAGCTCGACAGCAATATGCGTGTATGCAAATGCAACAGTTGATATTATAAAACAGGCACAGGTAATAACAACACAGAGCATACACAGCAGGCACATAAAATCCATGCTCAATCCTAAGCTGTAAACAAGCTCACATCCGTACCTCAATTCTCTGTGCAACAATTACTACAAGCAGATTGCCACAATGACGTAGATCCACCAGCTGCTCAACGGCAACACACAATTCTCAGGGACCGAAGCACATAAAACAGCAGCTGGGAGTTACGAACTCCACCAGCGCTAATCCTACCTCTCTAACTCAACAGAAGCTCTAAACAAAGCTCAAAGGTAGGAACTGAACTTACCCCAAAAAGCTAGGAGCGAATTCCGACGCTTATGCTAACAGACTACACAAAGGAGATGTCATCGCACACCTCACCAGCTTCAAACAAACATTCGAAAACGATATCCAAATGAAGCGTCTCAGCAAGAGGAGTCCAACGCTACCACTCTCACTCTCGTCGGAGTTGTCTACCACCGGCAATTGAAGAAGATAACGTTCGATGAACAGTAGCTAGGGTATCGCGACAGAGATCATCAATCGGGAAATATTCTAAGTATGGAAACTTGATACTCAATTCGAAGACCAAGTCCTCTCTTATAAGCCAAAGCTGCTCACAGCTGAAGAAACAGTATCCACCACACTTAATCTATCGCAACTGATATTCCCGCTCGCAAAACAGATCTCTACTAACTCAAACGACGTCGCAGAGAACTACTGTCGCAACTGGACACGTCACCCGATACTCACTACTGGACACTAACCAACATCTGTTAGCAACGCTACAACAGATCTTTCACACAGCTGACGTTAACGCAACTCACAGCTGAGTCTTCTTCGCTAATCCAAAACGATGTCGTTCCAACTAATCCAAACGACGACGTACTAGCACCCGCTACTGAAAGCGCTCTATCTCACTACTGAATGCTAGCGATAACAGAACTCGCTACAACTGCTGAATACAACTACTCAGCGATAGCTGCTTACGTCACCACTGCTGAACCCTAGCATTCAGCGATGACCCAGCACTTGCTACCGCGAAAGAACTCAACTAACCGAAGCTGTTCTAGAGACAAACAAAACCCGATAGCTTCTTCAAGCGCAACAACTCAAGGCTGATCTCGATAAAACCCGATTAACTAACTCAATTAATCTCATCATCTTTTGGGTCTCACAATACAACTCAATCAAGTCAATACCCAAAAACTACACAGCGCATCCCCTAGCAATGACTCGATATAGCATATACTCACGTCTGGGGCTTCACCAGCTGACTCACCTCACGGACCAACTGAACTACCTAAAAAAGGCCTGTCATGACCAACACACGGCCAAAGCAGTTCCCAAGAGAAACAAATTCATTGCTTATTAGAAAACTGGTGTATAACCGGAAGTTAGATCAAAATCAGACAAACAAGGTCAGACCTCAGTACGAAGAGCAATGACAACAGCAGTCAAATAAACATGCAACATCATATGTCGTGCAAGAGCATGAATGGTGCCAAGGAAGGCATCAGGGCTCAAGGAACTGCTCAACAGCTGGAGGTACGAAGCTCACAGGAAAAATTCAACAGCTGGAGACACAAAGCTTACAAAAACAGCACATGGCTTGCTATCAGAACAGGAGTGGTCACCGAATATGTGAGAGAAGAGGAGTTACCCGTGTGCTCGATCACACACAATACCAGACACAATACAAAACAGGAATGACCGTAGTGCATGTAAGAGAAAGGGAGCTACCCCGACGCTCAATCACACGAAGAACTAGAACAAAGCTGGAACAGAGGGCCATAGAGCATGTGAGAGAAAGTGAACTACCCGGGCGCTCAATCACTCACATCCTGATAAAACGAGTTAGCTCAACAGCAATGACTAGCAAGGAAATAATCTCAACGATAGCTAACTGCTAGCAAGGGATAACAAGGGGTATAGGCTCAACTCACAGAACGGCATGCGAATAACAAGGGAGGAGCTCAACTTACGAAACAACATGCGGGTACAAAGAAGGAGCTCAATAACATGCCATGCGCGTATGCAATGCTAACATAAATAAGAATAGCATGAAGCATACTACAGAACAGCATAAGTAAACCATACAGCATGTACCAAAACAGCTCCGGCTCACACGCATGCATAAAAGTAGAACAACTCAGGTACTATCACAGCATAGAACAGACTCTACCATGCAATCCTAGGCTGAGAAACACAGCTCCAAGCCAGCAGCATGACAACTAACACAGCACAAACAACACAGTTATCTCGTACACGTGTAAGCTAGCTAAACAGCTCAGGCAGTATACACAACACAAGAAAAACAGATCGGCAACACAGCACAATCGTAACAGATTACGACATACCTACGACCAGGCTACGGCCTCACAGCCCACAGCCCCTACGTTCACATGCTTAACTTAAAGCTGTAACTACAAGCTCCAAATTCGTACCTTACACAGATCTTACCAAAACCTCAACTCAAGGCTTACGACTTTCAGCAGAAAGCACTCCATGCTCTGTACGGCCAGCATCTCACGGCAAGCCCTAAGGTAAGCTCTAATCTGCCAAGAGATCTAATAAATCAGCCCCGCTAAAGCATATACAGCTCATGGTCGAAAGCCTCGCAACCTAGAACAACTACGGCTAAACAACATAGCACAACCCAGCTCAAAGGTTATGCTAGGAACATAAACCAATGCTAGCAGAACACAGTTACCTGAACCGAAGCTCAACAAAGCCGGAAATCACGAACCACAGCTCATGCCACTTCTCAACGATTCCTCCGTCTGGCTCCCCCGACTCCAAACTGGTACCAAAACATCGGCCTTGAAGAGGGGTTTCTAACCGAGGTACCCTCACTCAAAACTGATCGGTCAAACTCCGGAAATCAGAAAAATATAAGGACTGGTGAACAGTGTAACGACCCGAAACATTTTAATTCCACAATTAGAAAGTTTAGAAAATTGAGCGATTTATTTGAAATGCTATTGTGGATCAATTCTCATTCAATTGATTTCAGATTTGAGGCACGATCACAGAAGTTGTCCAGCCAGATCCGAATGAGCGATTATTTCCTCTTTTAAATAAAATAGTTCGGTTTGTGTCTTATTTGATTTTAAAATGAGTAGCACTTTAATCATTTTAGCATTTTTTTCAGAAACGTGTTTAATTGTTGGAATTTCATATAAAAGCTGACAATCATCTCATATCATATCATTATCAAACAAAACTCATTTGCATAAGCAAGCGCTCTATGTGAAAACCGAACGAAGTTTAAAGCTTTTCAAGGAAGGTGATCGCGTAGTTTGTTGATTCAGGCGGGATAACTTGCTGTAATTGTGTTGCAGACGAAGGACAAGTGAACTTTGTTTCTTGATACACTCTTGAAAGCATATATTGAATCGATTGCATGTTTTTATTTGTTTTTAAATGGTTTGAGAAACTGTTTATGGTGTTCTTCAAGCACAGAACGAAAGAAAACGATATGATGTTTTTCAGAAAAACGTATGAGTTTGCTAAGTTTGATTCAGGAAAATTGTTAGAAAATATTCGATGATGTTCGTTCCTGTTTCTTCTTCGTTTTCTGGGATGTTCTTCAAAGTAGCTTATCAATAGCTTACAAGCAGCTCTAGTACTTTGCTTCAAGTAGCTTCGTCATTCTTGTTTCTGGAGTTTTCCTTAGATATTTTTTTATTTCTTCATAGAAGGGAAACCTTCCATGTCGAAATCTGTTTCTTATCGTTGATCAGTATTCGAAATCTGTTTCTTATCGTTGATCAGTATTCGAAATCTATTTTCATCACTGTCCAGTATTTGGAATCTGTTAGTTACAGTTGTTCGTTACTTGAAATCTGATGTCTTCCTTCGTATTGTTGATCATTGACATCTGAGATGACCATTGACATTTGATTTGACCATTGACATCTGAGTCGACCATCCAAATCTGAATTTGTTCATTTTAGTTATATTGACTTTTCAAGTTTGAGTTGTCCAGACAGTCCAGATCTGGTTTTCGATTCAAAAGAGAATATATTTGCTTATAGTTCATATCCATATCTGAATTCAGTTTTCTCCTTTGATCAAAATCCTTCGAATTTCCGAACATCGAAAGGGTTTTTTTTAATAGCAAACGATACGAGATAGCGATCTGTTTCAGATCAAGAAATGCAAGAAAATCCAATTTTAGGAAAAAAAAAGTTTTAAAGAGATTATGGCATGGGCAACAGTTGGTCTCCATAGGAAGGGTGAGGACCTGGATGACAAACCAGTGTGCCCCTTCAAATTGAAAAGGACAGGATTATGGTTAGCAAACTATAATCCCTTTCACAGAAAATTCAGGATTTATTCCGCAGTCCTGATATCAGATGACAGTTTGATCAAACGACCTTGACCTCTGTACAGGTGTTTAAGCCATAAAACATAGAAAATAGAAAGAACAGAGCTTAAGGTTATTTATAATCTCAGCTTTGAGAAATTTTTAAAGATACTTCTTTTACAGAAGTGAGAAAATGTTTTCAGACGTGTACGATTATGTTTTCATATATTTCAGATTTGACTATGTATTTTATTTAGCTTATTCATTGTTAATATATTTCAGACTTCAGTTACAGTATCAGATATTGTGATGCTTGTATTGCATGATTTTTTAGCTATTACAGATTTACCTACTGAGCCCTTAGGCTCACTAGTTTTCTTGAGTGCAGGTAATGAGCGAGATGGTGGGAGCTGACCAGATCGGAGTGTTTATTGTGGACTATTGATTTACTCTGTTTTCAACTTTTCAGATTTTGTTTTACAGAATTAAAGATAAAATTTTTGTATTAAGTCAGATTTCTAATTTCTCTTTTTGGCTAAAATATGAACAAGAATTGTAATTTCGATGAATATTTAATCCGCACATTTATTAATCAGATCTGATTTCAGTTTATTCATTGCTATCCTTATTCTTTTGCAACTTGGTCCACATTGTTGGATGTTGTTAGTTTCGAACCATCAACCAACTTTCAAACTTTTGCAATTTAACCCCAAAACTTATTAATTTGAGTCTAAGAAATCCAGTCGCTACAATTGGTATCAGAGCATGGTTCTGAGATAAACACTTCTTCAAGTCTGAGACAGTTCTCGCCAGCCGCTTCTACTATCTGTGAGTTTTATTTCATGAAAAGTATATAGTAATCTCTCATAATAGCATCGGAGAGAACTATCCATATTTTAGAGGATATGTTGAGAGCTGTTGTGATGGACTTCAGTGGTAGCTGGCAAGACTCGTTGTCTTTGGTTGAGTTTTCCTACAATAACAGCTATCAGGTCACGATTGGCATGGCACCGTTTGAGGCTTTGTATGGAAGAAAGTGTAGATCGCCAGTGTGATGGGAAGAAGTGGGGGAGAAGAAGCTGTCTTATCCAGAATTTGTGCAGCAGATGAGAGATCAGGTGGACTTGATTTTCCAGATAATGAAAGCTGCTCAAGATCGCCAAGCCAGTTATGTGAATAAGAGGCGTAGGCCTTTAGAATTTGAGGTTGGTGATCTAGTTTTCCTTAAGGTTTCTCCTTTTCGCAGCGTTATGAGATTTGGTCTCAAGGGTAAGTTAGCTCCTCGTTATGTTGGTCCTTATGAGATCTTAGAGAGGATTTGTAACGACCGGACTTTTCTCAAAGGAAATTTAGAAATTTGGGGTTCGAATTGAAAGGCCCAAAAATTTCAATCTTAATAAACATAAAACTCGTTACTAAATTCTGGACTAAATTGCAATAAACACAATTCATTACTGCTGAAATGCGGAACAATTGAAACAATGACGTAAGCGGAAGTAAAATCAGCTGCAAGGGTAAACACGTTTCCTAACAAGTGAAGGAAATCAGCAGGAAGGGTATACAAAACATGGAACTAAATCATCTGCTGATAAAATAACTCACGCGGAACTGATATACCAGCTGATAAAATACCAGTGAACTTGCATATATTTTACTCCAAAAGTTCATACAGATTTCAACAAAAATGAGGAACTAGAAATCTGCTAACATACAAAACTATAACTAAGTTCTGTATATCAAAATCAAAAGTCTGAAAGAAACAACGGAAGATGTCCACGATAAACACATCCTCCCTTTTTGATCATCTCCCTCCAGCTCTTACTGCTGATTACCTGCACTCAATGAAAACTAGTGAGCCAAAGGCTCAGCAGGTAAAATCTGGAATAACGAAATCATGCAATAGAAACTGAAACTGGAAGCTGAATACATAACTGAAATCTGCATACGCTTTGGACTGAACAAGCGCAATAATATATAACTGAGAATTCTAATAGAAACTGAAAGCATAAAACATAATCAAATTCTGAAAACATTTTCTTTAAACATTCTCTGGAGCTGTGATTAAAATCACACTTGCGCTCTTCTGAAATTATGACAACACTTTAAACATTTTGGTCCAATTCGTTTGATCAAACTCCTGATATCAGTCTCTAGCACTATGGCTCATGGTGAAGGGATATACATATCCGTCGACCTATACACCTGATCCTTCCTCTGTTGAAAGGGCACACGGTTCGTCAGCCGCGCACCCACCCTTCTTCTGGGGACCCTCTTAGTTGTCATAACTTAAAATATTTTCTAAAACATCGTTCTGCTCTTTCTTTTCTTTCTAAAATCTGTTTTCTTTCTCTCTTGCACGAATTACTGGTTTTTCTTTTGTCTAATGATGTTCTGGAACTGTAAAGGATTTCTCTATAAAGCTTGC
>KV000004.1:3704-15207 GCA_001598015.1 Dorcoceras hygrometricum | reverse complement strand
GCAAGCAGCTTTGGGTACCAGGTTGGCTATGAGTACCGCATATCACCCCTAGACAGATGGCCAATATGAACGAACTATCTAGATTTTGGAGGATATGTTAAGAGCTGTGGTTATGGACTTCGGTGGTAGCTGGCAGGATTCACTATATTTAGTGGAGTTTTCGTATAATAACAGCTACCAGGTGACGATTGGTATGGCACCGTTGTATGGCAGGAAGTGCAGATCACCTGTGTGTTGGGAAGAAGTGGGGGAGAAACAGCTGTCTTCTCCAGAGTTTGTGCAGCAGATGAGAGATCAAGTGGATCTAATCCATCAGCGTATGAAAGCTGCACAAGATCGCCAAGCCAGCTATGCGAATAAGAGGCGTAGGCCTTTAGAGTTTCAGGTTGGTGATCGCGTTTTCCTTAAGGTTTCTCATTTCCGTAGTGTTATGCGATTTGGTCTGAAGGGTAAGTTAGCTCCTCGTTATGTTGGACCGTATGAGATTGTGGAAAAGATTGGCTCTTTAGCTTATCGGCTGTTGTTTCCAGAAGAATTGTCTTGTCTATATGATGTTTTTCATGTTTCCATGTTGAGTAAGTATGAGCAGATCCGTCTCATGTGTTGGGAACATAAGAGGTAGAGCTTGATCAGACTTTGAGTTATGTTGAGTACCCTTTGCAAATTTTGGATAGGAAAAAGAAGCAGTTGAGGAATATTTTGCAAATTTTGGATAGGAAAGAGAAGCAGTTGAGGAATAAAATCATTCCGTTGGTGATGGTTCTGTGGAGAAAGCATGGTAGAGAAGAAGCTACCTGGGAACTGGAAGAGAAGATGCAGCGTGAATGGCCGCATCTGTTTCAGTAAGCCTTGTAATAGATTCCAGTAGTTAGCTTGTTTCCAGTTATCTTGAACTCCTGGGTTCAATTGTGTTGTTCCTGGAGTTGTTGATTTCGAGGACGAAATCGTGTCTTAGTGTGGGAGAGATGTGAGACCCATATATTTTGTATCAGATTTTGGGTTTGGAATAATCTGCATTAAACCAGCTATGAGTCGATGTGCTTGGAGTAGCCGTCGAAATTGTTTAAGTGTTGAATCCAGCTGCATGAAGATATCAGGTGTTGCGTGGAGACATCTGTTCAGGTGTTGCATCAGCAGCGAGTAATCGCTTTCAGATGTTACGTACTAGTTGAGGCGCTATGAAACATTTGGAGCAGCAGCGTGTTTTCAGTAGCGGGTGTTGGTACTTCGTCGTTTGGATTAGTTGGAACGACAGCGTTTTGCTATAGCGCTAGGACTAAGCTGTTGGGTTGTCCGCATATCCAACTGCTGATTGAGGGATCAGATGTTCAGTGCGCGATCAGATGTTGGTTAGTCGATCAGCAGTAGGTAGCAGGTGACGGGACCTATGCGACGTCGTTTGATTTAGTTGAGAGTGGTATCGACGTAAGGATTTAGCTGATGCGAGATTCAGCTGTTGGTTGGGATATCAGTTGCGATAGCTGCTATTGTCGGTGGATCTGTTTCCCAGTTAGTCAGTTGTGACTTTAAATAGAGGACTTGGTCCTTGCGTTCAATTATTGTTTCCCCGAAACTTAGAAATATTTCCCGTGAACCTTATGTTGTCGCGATAACCTAGTTACTGTTTATAGTAACCTTCATCGTTTCAATTGCCGTCGGTGGACAGCTCCGACGAGAGCGAGAGTGGTAGCGTTGGACTCCTCTTGCTAAGGAGTTTCGTCTCTTACCCTTTTCGTAGGTAGCAGAGGAGCTGGAAGAGGATCGCAGAGACATATCCCTTCTCTAGTCTGTTAGCATCCTATCCTAGCTTTTTGGGGTAAGTAAAGATTCTACCTTTAAGCTTTGTTAGAGCTTTCGTGGTGATAGAAAGGTAGAATTGGAGCTGGTGGAGTCGTAGCTCCCAGCTGCTGTGTTTCTGAGTTGTAGTCCTTGAGCAGTTGTTGTATTGGCTTAGCAGGTGGAAGATCTGCGTTGCTAGGACTTTCATTGGGGCAAACTGCATGTGCTAAGTATAACTCAGAAGTTAAGGTACGGATGTTGAGCTTTGTTACAGCTGTGGATGGAACGTGGATTATGTGCTTTGCTGTGTATGCTTTCTGCTGTTATTATTGTGCATGTGTTATAATATCAGCTGTTGCATTTGCAAACACGCATACTTTCCTGTTGAGCTCTGTTCTGTCAGCTGTACCTTGTTGTTCATATTTGTGTATACTGTGATGCTACGCCTGGGGACGAGCGGGTAACTCCCGTATGCCTCAGTGCTTGAGGGCGAGCGGCAATACCGTACTCTCATCTCCCTGCTAGGATCTGTTAGCCGCTATGAGCGGAGTGGGTAGCTCCCACATCTCATGATCTAGGCAACAGCAGGTGGAGTTGTATGTTTTGCATCCGGTACAGTGTTTGGAGACGAGTGGGTAGCTCCCATATACTCCTGCACCTTGTGGTCACTACTGTCTTTCAGTTGATCCGCTCCAGCGGTTGAGTTGCTGTGATCCAGCTGTTGAGTTGCCGTTGAGATCCCTTGGCTCCCAATTCTCGGTTGAACCTTGATTCCTTTGCATAGAATGTGCATGTTATCTACTGCTTTCCGTTTGCTGTATTTATTGCTCTCCGTACTGGGGTTTGACCCCGAGGTCCCTCTGGGGCTGTTGTGTTGTTGCCTGTTTGTTGTTCAGGTTTTCCAGGATTCACAGCTGGTCGTGGCTTTGATCCAGCAGGTGGTGCCCCAGGTGGTGGATAGAGTGTCCCAGTTAGCGTATAGCATAATATATACTAGTGCTGTCAGCCGGGTTATGCCCTGTGCTTTAGTTTTTGTTCAGCTGCAGTTTTGTCAGCTGTTGTATTGTTGCTAGTACTTGTAATTGCTGTACTGTCGTTTTTCGTAATGTAAACTGGGATTATTTTAAGTATTGTGCTATTTTAAATTATCTGTTTTCAGGCCAAGCAAAAATTTTAAGCCACTTTTTATTGTTTCCGCTATGCTTTTGCGTGGTTTATCTCTGAGTTGTGCACGAGGCCTGACACGTATACCCCTTCATATTGAGCTATATGCTAAGAACTGATATCAGTAGTCATTTGATCAAGTGCACATTGGACCTAAGTAGAGCTTCTAAGCCATAAATCAGAAAGTTTAAAGAATTTAAACGAAGGGATCTGGGCTATTATCCCCACATCCAAGCTTACGAAAGTTATGAAAGAAAGTTCATGAAAGAAAGTTTAAGTATGTTTATGTTTAAATGAAGTTCCTTTAACTCAGTTATGTATATGTTCAGATGTCTGCCTGCATTAAATGATTTTGCTATTATCCAGATTTTACTTGCTGATCCCCTAGGCTCATTAGCTTTTAAAATGGCGCAGGTGAGACAGTTAAGGGTCAAGCAGAAGGTGGAAGCTGAGACAGCTGGGTGGTGAAGTTTTTATATATGGACAGCATTTTCCTGTGTCTTAGCTGTTGTCTTTTATTTTAGACATCTGTATTAGATCAGTTGCAACAGTACTAAATTCATATAGAATTTCGGATGTTGTAATATCGTAATTGCTGTTTATATATGAAAACGGTTTTCCGCAAAATTTTCAGTACTTGGTGCCAGGAGTGTTTATGTGTCAGCTTTGTGTTTGTGTTTCATAATTTTTCTAAGTTACAAGAAATACAACTTATAACAAATTGCCGTTTAGTCCTTATGTTCATTTCAAAACTTTAATTCGCCCCAAATCTCGTGACCCCGTGTGTCGGGTGCTCACAACAGTGGTATCAGAGAAATGTTTCTGAGATAAACACATGCACTGTCAGTTGGATCAGATTTCATCGACCGTTTCTCCAAAGCTGGGAGTTTATTTTCAGAGCATTGTCATTAAATTTTTAGCATGTTCTGATAAATTATATGTGATGGATTACGGACTATAGATTATAAGATGTCAGGAAGAGGAAGAGGTAGAAGAGGTAATCCCTTAGAAGAAACCAACCCTGATAGTAATGCTAGTATCGCTCAACTCCTAAGACTGCTGGTAGAGCAGACCGGTAGAGGTAATGGCCAATCTTCTAGCAGTAGAGGATCAAGCCATGATGATTCCCAAGAAAGTTCAGAAGACAGAAACCGAAGGAGTTTAGTGGTACAACGGATCCATTAGTTTCCGAAAGCTGGATCAAGTCGATGGAGGTTATCTTAGAGTACCTCCAGATGCCAGATTTATATAGGCCAAGATGTGCTATCTACATGTTAATAGATGACGCCATGATTTGGTGGAAAGGAGCTAAGATGTCTGTGGACTTGTTGAATCTTACTTGGGCAGATTTCAAACAAGTATTCTATGAGCAGTACTTCACGACAGACAAGAGGTCTGAATTGAAGAGGTAGTTTCTGACCCTGAAGTAGGGGAGTATGACAGTGCAGAAGTATGTGCGGGTATTCGAAAGAGGGTGTTACTTTGTACCTTTGATAGGTAACGACCCAGAAGAGAAATTAAGACATTTTGTGGAAGGATTAAAGCCTATGTTCAAGATGAATGTTAGGCTATCTGTGCCCAGGACTTACAGAGAAGCAGTGGATAGAGCCCTGCGAATTGAAAGAGACTGGAAGGATGTTGATGAAGAAAGGTAGCAGAAGAGGCAGGCCTTTCAGCGGAGGGATCAGAGTCCATTCAAGAAACAGAACAAGAATCAGCAGAGGCCTCAAGAGCAGAAGCCTCTACCGATCCAACCTATTAGTACAGTTCCAGCCAGCAACAACGGTAGAACTGTGTGTCCTAAGTGCCAGAAGATGCATCCTGGTCAATGCAGAGTTGGACAGAATGTCTGCTACAGATGTGGGTTGCCAGGACATATTTTGAAATATTGCCCAAAGTCAAGGAAACTGGTGCCCAGTAGAGCCTACGTGATGACAGCTGATCAAGCCAACCCAAACTCGACAGTAGTCACGGGTAAGATTATGATTGCTGGTTTGACTTCTACGACTTTGATAGATTCAGGAGCTACTTATTCCTTTATAGCAGCCAAGTTTGCTAATAAGCCTGATGAAGTAGCTATAGGCTTTTGTGTAACAGCACCATCGGGAGAAGAGTTAGTATCCCATGGTTTGTTTCGAGGTTTAGAACTTGAATTTCAAGTGCATTTGATTGCTGCTAATTTAATTGTGTTACCTATGCCTGAATTCGATATGATTTTGGGAGTAGACTGGTTGACTAAGTATGGAGTAGTGATATATTTTAAGCTTCAAATAGTATTGGTTAATCCACCCAGAGGAGATTCTTTTAAGTTCAAGGCCAATCATGTTTGGAGGATTTCCCGTATTATATCAGCTCTTAAGGATCAACGCTGTTTGAGGGAAGGAGGGGAAGGATTTTTGGAGAGCTTGTCGTCCTTAGAAACGATTAGTAAGCCTCAACTTTTAGATGTTGAGGTGGTGAGCGAGTTTCCCGAAGTTTTTCCAGAGGATATCCATGGATTACCACCAGACAGAGAACTGGAATTTTCGATTGAATTAGTTCCAGGAGCTGCTCCAATTTCTAGACCACCCTACCGTTTAGCTCCATCAGAGATGAAGGAATTAAAAGAACAGATACAAGATTTGTTAGATAAGGGATTTATTAGACCAAGTACGTCCCCCTGGGGAGCCCCTGTTCTTTTCGTTAAGAAGAAGGATGGAAGTTTGAGGTTGTGTATAGATTATAGAGAGCTGAATAAACTGACGATTAAGAATAAATATCCCCTTCCTACAATTGAAGATCATTTTGACCAATTGAAAGGTTCAGTAGTCTTTTCTAAGATTGATTTGAGGTCTGGTTACCACCAGTTAAAGATCAAGCCATCAGATGTCTACAAGACAGCTTTCAAAACTCGTTATGGTCACTATGAGTTCTTATTAATGCCTTTTGGACTTACTAATGCTCCATCAGATTTCATGGATTTAATGAACAGAGTTTTCCAACCATTTTTGGATCAGTTTGTAGTTGTGTTCATAGATGATATCTTAGTGTATTCTAAGACCATATTTGAGCATGTCGAACATTTGAGGACAATACTGCAAGTTTTGAAGAATAAGCAGTTGTTTGCTAAGTTCAGCAAGTGTGACTTCTGGTTGGAGAAAATAGCATTCTTAGGACATATTATATCTAAGGATTGATTGGAAGTTGACCCAGCCAAGGTAGAAGCTGTTCAGACTGGCCAGTACCAAGATATGTTTCAGAGATAAGGAGTTTCTTGGGATTAGATGGATACTACAGGCGATTTATCCAAGGATTCTCCAAGATAGCTGTTCCCTTGAACTCGCTGACAAGAAAGCTGGTTAAGTATGAATGGACCCCAGAATGTCAAAACAGCTTTGACAAGTTGAAGCAAGCGCTGATAGCAGCCCCTGTGTTAGTTATGCCATCTGATCAAGGAAAGTTTGTTATTTATACAGATGCGTCTAAGATGGGTCTAGGTGCAGTACTGATGCAGGACCGTAGAGTGATTTCCTATACTTCCAGAAAACTTAAGAATCATGAGAAGAATTATCCTACGCAAGATTTAGAACTTGCAACTGTTGTCTTTGCCCTTAAGATTTGGAGACATTATCTCTATGCGAAGAAGTGTGAAATATTCACTGATCATAAGAGCCTCAAGTATTTCTTTAGGCAGAAGGAATTGAATATGAGGCAGAGAAGATGGCTAGAGTTGGTGAAGGATTATGATTGCACAATAAGTTATCACCCAGGAAAACCCAATGTGGTGGCAGATTCGAGAGGGACAACCCAAAGATGAGCAACTTCATAAGTGGGTTAAGCAAGATAGAGAGAGAGGCAGCAACCTCTACTTTTCAGAAGGAGAAATAATTAGATTTCAGGACAGGACATGGGTGCCCCAAGTAGACACCTTGTGTGAGGAATCAGACTTTTAGTTTGTGATTAATCGAATTGATTTGGGATTTATCGCATGAATTTTGAAGGTTTTGCGCATGAAATCTGATTCCCCATTGTAATTTAGACGTTGCGCTATTGTTTAGTCACCAGTCGTAGCAAATTTAGGAAGTCAACGCGGGTCAACGGTACTGTAGCTCTCAGCTGGTAGATTTTGAATGAGTAGAGATGAAGTAGGCGTGACGCGTTGTTATCTGCTGGCAGTAGTTGCGCTTAGAATGGTTGCTGCTGGAAGCAGTCGCACAAATACGAGAATGATGAGAAGCGACGCCGTTTGAATAAGTTGAAACGCTGCGTTTTGATTATTGCGACTGGGTGACCAGCTGTTGGCAGCAATGTTGCGATTGGTTTTGTTGAGAGCAAAAGCTGGTTACTGTTATAAGATTTCTACTGTATCATTTCTCAACGACTGAATTAGAGGAGCAGCGGCTGGTGGATTTAGAGATATATATAGAAGTGTTGATCGACACTTAGAAATATTCTGGACCCGATATTTCTTATCTCCTTTCCCAAACCCTCGATTAGCTACTGTTCACCGTGACCTATTTCCGTCGATTGCCGCCGTTCTCCGCCGATGATTTGAGCGATTTTGGTGGCGCTGGATTCCTTGAGAGTTGCTCTTTCGATTGCTACCCAATTGAAGCCCTGAATCAACGTTGGAGAAGAAGTGTGAAGTTGCTGTGTCCTCGTACAGAGAAGTTCGTTGGTTCTTCTGCTGGTTTGAGTTTCTGGGTGAGCATCTCTTGTTGTTTCTAGCTTCGGTAGACTTGTAGAACTAGAGCAAGGTTCTGACCGTAGGCTATGATGCTTAGAAGTTTAGATTTGAACTAGAATTAAGCTTATATGTGAAGTCCTGTGACAGATTTGAATTCACAGGAGGTATCTGCTGGAATTTTCGAAAACAGGAAGAAGCTGAGTTGCTTCAGTTGTTGTACCGTGCCTTTGAGAATCGATTGAGGTAGATTTGAGCAGAAAGGTACGAGTTGAGCAGATTTAGCAGCTTTAGCGTGAACATGGCTGTAATTGATGTTGTGAGACTTGATGATATGATATTGTGAATTACGTGATACAACATGTTGAATCGATTGAGTTTGCATTCTGTTTTCACGTATTGAATTGTATGCATTTGATTTAGTATTGAATTGGCATACATGCATGCATCTTGAGCCTGATTGACAGATTGATTTGATAACCTGTTTGAGAGCCACGTTGTGACTGGTCGACTGATTTGTCGTACCTGAAAAGTCCAACGCTATCATCGGAGTGGTGACCGACTGATTTGTTGTGTCTGAAGACCACCGAGCTGTGATGGGTTGACGGACCCTGAAGATCACGGACCGATGATTTCCATCGGCTGACTTGCTGTGCGTGGTATAGAGGTTCGAGAGATTTGATTTGCCAGTTGATACGCTGGTCTAGCTATCCGATCTTTCATAGCCCTCATGCATCTCATAGCATTGATTATAGCATGTTTCATGATTTGCTGTTTTGATTAGCTCTTCGTACTGAGGCTTGACCTCGTATTTGTTTTCCTGCTTTGTGTTATTTGGATCTGTTTTACCCATTTGCAGGAGCTTCAGGTAACCAAGCTGGACAGAGTGGAGGTTCAGCTGGTCGATCCCTGTTCCCTTGAGTCCCAGTTGTATATTTATGTATTGAACCGGGGGATGCCCCATGTTACTATGTATTGGGGACCTGTATTGGATTTGAGGTTTATTGTTGTTACCTGTTTTGATTGAGTTTGAGTTAACTCATATTTGATTATGAATATTTTGAAGGATGTTTTAAGTTCAGGCCAAATTTTATTTCGAAAATTTTTAAGCCCGACTTTTACGCTTTCGTGATTATGTGCTTAATTGTGCTATTATCTTGAGTAATTAGCACGGGGCCTGACACCTTGAGATCATATCTCGTGATAGAGGCCCATACAGCCCCATATTCTGTACATCCAGGGAGTACTAAGATGTATAAGGACCTCCAGAAGTTGTATTGGTCGCCAGGAATGAAGTGAGACATTGCCAGATTTGTCTTTGAGTGTTTGACTTGTCAATTGGTCAAAGCTGAACACCAAAGACCAGCTGGATTATTGAAGCCACTGTCTATTCCAGAATGGAAATGAGAGTGTATAGCGATGGATTTTGTAGTTGGTCTACCCAAGACTGTTCAAGGATATAACTCTATTTGGGTTATAATAGAGAGAATCACTAAGTCTGCTCACTTCTTACCAGTTAAGACAACCTACGATGTGAGTATATATGTAGATTTGTATTTAAAGGAAATAGTGAGGCTACATGGTGTTCCAGTTTTCATAGTATCGGACAGAGATCCAAAGTTTACCTCAGCTTTCTGGAATAGTTTGCATAGAGCTATGGGTACAAAGCTGACCTTTAGCACCGCCTTTCACCCCCAGACAGATGGTCAATCAGAAAGGGTGATTCAGATTTTAGAAGATTTTCTCAGAGCATGTATTGTGGATTTTCAGAGAGTTGGGATCTAAAGCTACCATTGGCACAATTTGCGTACAATAACAGTTTTCAAGCATCTATCCAGATGGCTTCATATGAAGCTCTCTATGGCCGCAAATGTAGAACACCCCTTCATTGGGATGAAGTTGGTGAGAGAGCTGGATTAGGACAAGATGTAGTGGAACAAACAGCAGAAACTGTTAGAAAGATAAAAGAACGAATGAAAGCTGCTCAAAGTAGGAAAAAGAGTTACGCAGATAATAGAAGAAGAGATTTATGTTTTGAGATTGGTGATCGCGTATTTTTGAAAATTGCTCCAATGAAAGGAGTAATGCGTTTTGGGAATAAAGGAAAGCTGAGTCCAAGAGATATTGGACCATATGAGATTTTAGAAAGAATAGGAACGCTAGCTTATCGATTAGAACTGCCCCCGCAGCTATCAGCAGTGCATAGCTTTTTTCATGTTTCAGCTTTGAGGAAGTATGTTCCTAACCCTTCGCATGTGCTAAGCCATGAGCCAATCCAGTTAACACCAGATTTAATTTATGAAGAGAGACCAGAGAAGATTCTTCTTCGAGAAGTAATAAAGCTAAGAAACCGTAGTATTCCTATGGTTAAGATACAATGGTCTAACCAATCTGAGCGCGAAGCTACATTGGAGACAGAAGCTGATATGCTTAACCTTTACCCGTATCTGTTTGGCAAGTAAATTTCGAGGACGAAATTTCAATAAGGAGGGTAGAGTTGTAACGCCCCAAAATCCATAGGATCACATATATGAATTTTATTTATTTCAATGTCAAAATGACAATTTAAAATGTTAGCATAAGCTGTTTTTATTGATTTCATAATGAGGTACAACACAGGAAGTTCCAGCAGGTGTCACTCCAAGCGCAATGCACGAGAAGATTTTAGAAATCTGTTTAAATGATCTTAGGAGGACAAAGATTTCTTTTAAAAAGGGTTTGGTATATTTGTAAATTAAAAATGGAGAGGGAAATTTTACTAAAATTTTTCATAACTTTAAGGTTTGTCATGCTTGATTACTACACCCCCTTTGCCACTAATCCTCCCATACAAATACCTGTTTTCAAAGGAAAATATTCATTTCATTTACATAAAGCAAACTCTTTTGTGTTCTCTCAAAATATTTCAAAAGAGCTCGTGTTGTTGATTGAGGAGGAACGCTGCAGGAAACCAGGTGTTGTTGTAAAGCTCACATTGTAAGGCAAGTAGAAGCTGATCCTTTGCTACACCATTTGAAGCATATATTGATATTCTCATTTTATGGATCTGCTTGCCTGTATGTTAAAGTTATGTTTAAGTTCATGTTTAAAGAAGATTTATGAATGTTTAAGAAAGAAAGTTGGGTTCAAAATTTATGTTTTCTGCTTCCATGTTTTCCAGTATGTTTTAAGAAAAGATGTTTAAAAAGATACTGAAGAGTTCGGATTTGAGTCAAGTTTGTTCATGAATGTTCTTCTTTCTAGTGAATGGTAACATCTAAATTTGACTCTATGTAATCGGAGATGCTAGTTGAATCAGAAACTAAGTCTGGTTTGATAGGAAGAACTGGTATCGTAGATGTTGTTCGTGATGTTGCAGCACCAAGTTCTTATTCATATTTTGGTTCCTATGTCAAAGATTGAATTTTATATTTAAATTCCATTTCAGCTGGTAGTTTCGTTACACATCAGCTTTTGGTTAGATTTCACAGTATACAATACTTCACTGCTGAGTCACTTGTGATTATTCAGTGACAGTTGAGTTGACCAACTTAGTTGCGTTGACATCTGTTTGACCTAATCACAGCTATTTTACTTCTAAACATTATTCCGTTGGATATATCTGTTTCTTTTCCAAGTACTGTTTCTGCGTTGACAGCTGAGAGTTTCAAGGTTAGCAATGTATTTTCCTAGTCATACTTCTGTTTCACACTAACGAAACAGTTTCTTTGTCACATCTGTTCGACGTTAGTTTATACTATTTCGAGAGTAAGATCTATTTCCACAGTTGAAATATGTTTTTCTTTCCAGCACAGTTTCTTTTAGAGAAAGTTGTTTCTATTTCAGCGATCACTTTCTAGTAGTCAAATCTGATACTCAGTAAGTTTTTAAAATGGGAAGCAAAGTTTTAAAAGAAGC
>KQ999999.1:4543-16057 GCA_001598015.1 Dorcoceras hygrometricum | reverse complement strand
GGTGCTAACTGGATTGGTTCATGGCTCAACACATGTGAAGGGTTGGGTACATATTTCCTTAAAGTTGAAACATGGAATACGTTGTGTACTGCTGCCAGCTGAGGCGGTAGTGCTAATCGATAGGCTAATGTTCCTATCTTCTCCAATATTTCATACGGTCCAATATATCTTGGACTCAGCTTTCCTTTCTTCCCAAAACGCATAACTCCTCTCATTGGAGCTATTCTCAGGAATACATGATCACCTACCTCAAAATTCAGTTCCCTTCTTCGATTGTCTGCATAACTTTTCTGTCGACTTTGAGCAGCTTTCATTCGTTCCTTTATCTTTCGAACAACTGCTGCTGTTTTCTCCACAATATCTGGTCCTAAACCAGCTCTTTCTCCAACTTCATCCCAATGAAGTGGTGTTCTACATTTCCTACCATACAGTGCTTCATAGGGGGCCATTTGAATCGAAGCTTGGAAACTGTTATTGTAGGCAAATTCTACCAGTGGCAATTTCGAATCCCAACTTTCTGAAAAATCCACAATACAAGCTCTGAGCAAATCTTCTAAAATCTGAATCACCCTTTCCGATTGTCCATCCGTTTGGGGGTGAAACGCAGTACTAAACGTAAGCTTTGTACCCATAGCCTTATGTAAACTTTTCCAAAAGGCTGATGTAAACTTAGGATCCCTATCTGATACAATGGAAACTGGAATACCGTGAAGTCTCACTATTTCCTTTACATACAATTCAGCGTATTTGCTCACTTCATACGTTGTTTTAACTGGTAAGAAATGAGCAGACTTAGTGAGCCTATCAATTATAACCCAAATGGAGTTATATCCTTGTACAGTCCTTGGTAAACCAGTTACAAAATCCATCGCTATCGACTCCCATTTCCACTCGGGAATCGGCAGTGGCTTCAATAGTCCTGCTGGTCGCTGGTGTTCGGCTTTCACCAGTTGACAAGTTAAACATTCAGCTACAAATCTAGCAACATCCCTTTTCATTCCTGGCCACCAATACAATTGCTGGAGGTCTTTGTACATTTTTGTACTTCCTGGATGCACCGAATATGGCGCTGTATGGGCTTCTTTCAAAAATTAAGCTCTTAAACCATCTATTTGGGGTACCAAAATTCTGCCCATAAACCTAACAATTCCATCCTCTGTAAAATATAGACTGTTTCCTCTTTCTTTATCCTGATGGACCCATTTCTTCAACTGCTGGTCCTGCTACTGACCCTCTCGAATTTGGTTTATCAAATTAGATCTTACGGAGAGGTCTGCTAACATCATAGCATTGGTGCTGCTGGTTACTATTTCAAGTCAAAACTTTTCAATTTCATTTGCCATCGGCTGCTGGTCGAACGATACTTTCTCCATCCAAAAATCGCATTTGCTAAATTTTGCAAACAACTCCTTATGTTTCAAAATTTGGAGAACAGTTCTTAAATGTTGAACATGCTCCTCTTGGGTCTTAGAATAGACTAAGATATCATCAATAAAAACCACTACAAACTGATCTATATATGGATGAAATACCCTATTCATTAAATCCCTAAAAGCAGATGGAGCATTTGTAAGTCCAAAGGGTATAACTAGGAATTCATAATGGCCATACCTAGTTCTAAAGGCTGTTTTATATACATCAGAAGCCTTAATCTTCAGTTGATGATATCCTGACCTCAAGTCGATCTTATAAAATACTACAGACCCTCTCAACTGGTCGAAAAGATCTTCTATCCTAGGTAATGGATATTTATTCTTAATCGTCAATTTGTTTAACTCCCTATAATCTATACATAACCTCATGCTTCCATCCTTTTTCTTAACAAACAATACAGGCGCTCCCCAGGGCGAAGTACTTGGTTTAATAAACCCTTTCTCCAACAGATCTTGTATCTATTCTTTCAATTCTTTCATCTCTGTTGGAGCTAATCGATATGGTGGTCTGGATACTGGAGCAGCTCCTGGGATTAGATCGATGGAAAACTCTAACTCCCTGTCTGGTGGTAGTCCCTGGATTTCTTCTGGGAAAACCTCAATAAAATCATTCGCAAACACTACGTCTACCAGTTGAGGCCAATCAATCTCTATCAAGGATGATACAACTAAAGGAATTGTATTAACATATTTGGCCAAAAACTGGAATGAACTTCCTACTGGTGGGCTAACCATTACTGTTCGTGACTTAAAATCAATCATTACACCATACTTAGTTAACCAATCTATTCCCAAAATCATATCGAATTCTGGCATTGGTAAAACTATTAAATCAACAGTGATCTTATGCCCTTGAAGTTCAAGTTCTAATTTTCTAAACAATTCATGTGATACTAACTTCTCTCCCGATGGTACCAATACGCAATATCCTATCAATACTTGCTCCGGCTGGAGGGATTGTTTCTTAACAAATTCAGTCGCAACAAATGAATGTGTAGCTCCTGAGTCAATTAATGCGAGAAAAGGAAATCCAGCGATCGAAATTTCACCTGTGACCACTGTAGACTCTGGATTGGCTTGTTCGGTGGTCATCACGTTGGCTCTGCTGGTCACCAGTTGTTTGGACTTCGGACAATGTTTCAAAATATGTCCAGGAATTCCACACTTGTAGCAGACATTTTTCCCAAGTCTGCATTATCCCGAATGAGGCTTCTGACATTTAGGACATAATGGCCTATTATTACCAGCAGGGACATAACTTATAGGTTGAATCTGTAAATGCTTTTGCTCTTGAGGTCTCTGCTGGTTCTTGTTCTGTTTCATTTCACCTGTGACCACTGTAGACTCTGGATTGGCTTGTCGTGGTCAGTCACGTTGGCTCTGCTGGTCACCAGTTGTTTGGACTTCGGACAATGTTTCAAAATATGTCCAGGAATTCCACACTTGTAGCAGACAGTTTTTCCCAAGTCTGCATTATCCCGAATGAGGCTTCTGACATTTAGGACATAATGGCCTATTATTACCAGCAGGGACATAACTTATAGGTTGAATCTGTAAATGCTTTTGCTCTTGAGGTCTCTGCTGGTTCTTGTTCTGTTTCTTAAATGGCCTTTTATCCTTCTGCTGAAAGGCTTGTCTCTTTTGCTGCCTTTCTTCATCAAGATCCTTCCAATCCCTTTCGATTTGCAGGGCTCTATCCACTGCTTCCCTGTAAGTTCTTGGCACTGACAGCCTAACATTCATCTTAAGCATAGGCTTCAATCCCTCTACAAAGTGATTCAATTTCTCTTCTGGATCTCTCCCTATTAACGGCACAAAGTAGCACCCTCTTTCAAACACACGTGCATATTCTTGCACAGATAAACTCCCTTGCTTAAGGGTCATAAAATCCCTCTTAAACACATACCTTTTCCCAACTAGGAAATATTGTTCGAAGAACACTTGCTTGAATTCTGCCCAAGTTAAGTTCAACAAATCTACAGACAATTTGGCTCCTTCCCACCAAATCATCGCATATTCTCTTAACATATAGATAGCGCACCTGGGTCTATCTAAATCAGGTGTTTGAAGGTAATCAAAAATAACCTCCATAGACTTGATCCAACTCTCAGCAGTTAGTGTATCAGTAGTACCAGTAAATTCCTTAGGCTTCTGGCGCCTAAATTTCTCTTGGGGGTCATCGTTACTTGGTCCCCTGCTGCTGGAAGATTGCCCATTTCCTCTGTTGTTATTCTGTTCTACCAGCATTCTTAACTGTTGAGTGATATTAGCATTGTTATCACTCTCAGTTTCTTCTAGAGGATTAATTCTTCTAGCTCTTCCTCTTCCTGACATTCTATATTCTATAGCCCATAATCCACCACATGCATAAATTAGAACATTCTAAAATAAAATACAATGCTCTGAAAATAAACTCACAATAGAGGAACAGACGATGATCTTTGATCCAGCTGATGGTGAGTGTGTTTATCTCAGGAACATTGCTCTGATACCATGTTGTGACGCCCGAACCCACGGGGTCACGAGTTTGGGGTGAATAAAAATTTTTCGAATAAAAGAAGGGCTAAAAGATAATTCGCTATAGGCTGTATCTCCTATAACTTGAAAGAAAACTCGAAACACAAACTAGACACAGACAATTTACACTACTGTGGCGCCAACTGCTGGAAACAATGATTGCGGAAAACAAGTCTTATATATATATTGCAATTGCGATTACAATAATTGTCATTCTATATGAATATACAAAAGTTGTAACTGATCTAATACAGATCCTACAAAAGATAGAATAACATGAGTCTAGACACGGATTACGTTGGTCCCTTGATAAACACAACCACCCAGCTGCTGGTTCAATTTTCACCTGCTGTTCTTCCATAAGTTGTCGCACCTGCACCATTTTAAAAGCTAGTGAGCCTAAGGGCTCAGCAGGTAAAACCTGGGTAATAACAATTCAAATATACAGGTGGACATCTGTTCAATACATATGTTAAGGAACTTCAATGAACAATATCATTTTCGTAAACAGTTCAATAAACATTCAATGGCAGAAACAGGGGATGATAGCCCAAATTCTCATTGTTAACATTTTCAATATCGTTTTCAGTTGATCATGGCATATAAGTTCCTCATGGTCCGTGTTGCAATTGATCACATGACTTCGGAAATCCGTTCTAGCATATAGCTCATATGAAAGGACAGCCGACATCTGGACGACTACTCACCCTTCTTCAATGTGTGACCGTCAACTATCTATGCCATAACCTAAAATAGCTTTTGTTCCTTAACAATCCTTTCTTTAAACATTCTTTGAAATTTCTGTAAATCATCGGGTTACATCATTTTAAGCATTTGCTTCCCATTTTAAAACTTTACTGAGAATCGAATTCAACCTCTGGGAACTTATCGTTAAAATGGAACTGGTCGAAAGAAAACCAGTCGCAAGGAATAGGAAACCAATCGCAGGACAGGAATCCAGTCGCAAGGTCTTTTAAACAAATGTAAAGTGAAACGACGTCGTTAGCGCATAAACCAGTCGCAATGAACAGTGCAACCAGTCGCAGGATAAGAAAACGCTAACATACAAAACCAGTCGCAACTTGGAATATATGATTTAAGTGAAACGATGTCGTAGGGTGTCAACCATTCGCAGGAATAATAAAATAAATATTGCAACTGCTGAATTCTAACAAAGGAATTGCAACTGCTGAATTAGTTCAATAGGAATGCACCTGCTGGTGTTAACAAAGAAATACACCTGCTGGTTTTAGCAAAAGAAATGCACCAGCTAGTGAACAGTGCACCAACTGGAATTTACGAAAGAAATACAACGACTGAAATATTTCAATAGGAATGCACCTGCTGATGTACAGTGCATCTGCTGATTTTATGAAAACAACGCAACTGCTGAATTCTAACAAAGGAATGCAGCTGCTGATTTTAACAAGGAAAGATGCACCTGCTGATGAACAGTGCATCTGCTGATTTTACGAAAACACTTGTAATATCGAAACAATGATCAAGCTACCAGCCATCGCCTATTAAACCATACTTTATACTGATTCAACTAGCAACAACCGATTACACAATCATCAAATCCCGATATTACAGCAAAAGGAAGAACATTCGTATACATTATAACAATGCAGCTGCTGAATCTTAACAAGGAGATGCAGCTGCTGGAACATAAATCGACATTTGTAACATCAAAACAACAACTATGCCATCAGTCGTTGCCTATCAAACCATACTTATAATGATTCAACTAGCAACTACCGATTACACAATCATAAAATCTTGATATTACGACTTTTAAACTGAAGAACATTCATAGACTTTCTTGAACAATCGAATCCTCAGTTCTTTGAAACATTCATAACTTTCTGGAAAACATTTTTGAAGCATCAATATCATTTCAAAACATCATTTTGAACCCATCTTTCCTTTCCTTTTTCATGTTTAAAACATTTTAAAACATGAACTTCGAAACTTACAGTAACATATAGGCAAGAAGACTCAGAAACATGAATATATGCTTTAAATGGCGAGTCAAGAAATAGATTTTACTTGCCTTAACCGTAGCTTTGCAACAGCAGCTGATCCCTGCAGAATTCTTCCCCTTGAGAAATACACAAACTTCTCTGCAAATAACTTTGAAGAACACAGGAGGATTTCTTTGAAAATGATAAAGATCTTTCTTTAAAAACAGGTTTAAATACCGAATGGATTAGTGGCAAGCTACTTGTAATATTTAGCATGACACACTTTAAACAAGTTGCAGTATTTTAATAAAAACTCCCTTCTAACCATTTTAATTTGTAAAGTACAAAACTTTTTCCAAAAGAAATCATTTCACCTCCTTAAAGATTTTTCAATCCATTTCAAATAAACTAGCTCGTGCATCACCTTTGGAGTCATCCGCTGGAACCTGCTACGTCACACTATTTTCTGAAATCAATTAATTTCAACAATGCATAACATATTTTAGAAATGCCATTTTAAATAAACAATATGCATATCGTGGTCCTAAGGATTTTTGGGGCGTTACAATAAGAGTTCAGTTTGAGTTATTTCTGCATGATTTTAAACTCATTACTCAATCTATATCTCGGTTCACTATCATTCAAGAACACTGATCTATTGCAGCACAAGATGTAAGAAACCAGACTGCAAGTGTTAAACCAGCTTGCAGAGCCGCTGGTAATCTGGACCAGTGTGTAGAGGTGTTTCTCCAGATTAACGGCAATCGGTTTTCACAAGTTGCATGCTGGTTTTCGAACTCTCAAAAAAATTTCAAATTGCACGTAACTTATGGGGTTGATGTTTTGGCTGTGTGAGAGTCGACGTGAGTTGTGACAGAGCTCACCACCCCGGAAAATATATCCCAACAATTGGTATTAGAGCATTTTTACGATCTGGTACCCCGGGATTTTGGGACCAACAATTGGTATCAGAGCAAGTTGTTCTTGAAGAGTGCATTTCTTTTCAAAAAATTTTGAACGGTCTTAAAATTTCTTCTGCTTTTATAAACCTTTGAAAGCCTGTCTATGCTACAAAATTTGATGTTTTTCAAAACTCATTCTATATGGATAAGAGGAATGTCTATTGAATTACGGAGCAGATTTTTGAAAGGAAAGTTCAGCAATATCTGTTCCGACGAGCTGACAGATTGCGCGGGATCTATGGATGCCAAGATCTCTAGGGCTGGGCGAGGCTAAGCCTTAGGGAAAATGGAAGAGATTCTATAAATTGAATCTTATATTGCTCATCTGGACTAAATGAATGAGAACCTTTGAGCAGCATAGATTCAGTCTTCAAAATCTCATGCACGTGTTTTTACAAAATGTCGTCCCTCGAAAATTATTTCATTTGTCAAAATAAAATTACCCAATGCTCTGTTTAGGGGGAGAATTGTTTTAAATATTAAGGGGGAGACTCGATTTCGAAACCATTTTTATTCCCATGAAAAGGGGGAGAAATACTTTTGACCATAAACATACCTGCATATGTTTATTCAGATTTTGTGTAAATCAAAAAGGGGGAGATTGTTGGACCTGTTTATTACATATCAGAATCTAAGTTTTGATTCACACAAAATCTGCTACTATTATACTAATGCTCTACGTGAAATCCGCAGCTTGCTTAGTCTGGAGTATACATGAAGATATCCAAACTGGAACAGTGAGGGGTGCCTGAGTTGGACTAGTCGAAGATATCGAGCTGGAACAGTAAGGGAACGCCCAAGCTGGTTCAGAAGTTTACTTCCAAAATGCAGGGAACACCAAGTTGGTTCACCAGCCTGGATCAGGAGCATCACGAAGATCAAGCGCAGAGTATTTAGAAGAGCAGAGTTCAAGCGCAGTGGGATGCGATGAAGTGCAGAACGGCTCAAGAACATATCAAATGCAGAGTACAAGTGCAGTGTTAAGTGTCGTTGAATAGACAAGCGCAGTGATCAAGTGCAGGTCAGATCATTATGCGCAATAATCAATTCATCATATGAATCGGGATTGATTATTATACAATCACTGGTGCTGGATTGCAGTTCTACGTGGATAAGGATTTAAAGCATCCTCGTAGAACTGGCTCAAATAGTGTGCTTGTTGATGGTTCGGATGAGGTGTCTGAATGGATTAAGAGGACAAGCAAGTAACACTGGGGCTCTCGACGAGAAGAATATAGCCCAGCTGGTTAAGGACAAACCAGCTTGAACTAATGGAGACCTGCTCGGAGAAGAGAAACAAGGTGGGAATGGAGTAAAGCTGGGAAATAAGCTTAGTGAAGCAACCGGCTCAGAGAAATGATCTTCTTGGGTTAAACGAGCTCAGCTGTAGGCAAAAAGAGGCACAGAAGCAGAGCAGATCGAGAGCGGATCAAAGAGCAACCATCTAGGAAGACACCAGCTGAGGAACCAGATCTGGACAGAACAGCTCAAACAAACAAAGCAGTTTGAACACAAACATACGAAGACCAAATTAATTGGTTCAAACTGATTTGTTTCGTCATGTACAGATCAAGTACAAGCAAACAGAGCTCGAAGTTAGCAAAGGCTACAGAAGCGCTGATGAAAAGATCTCAAGTCAAATAAGGCCTGCAACGCATTAAAAGCCAAAGGACAAAAAGTACAAATATATCAGAAGAATTTTTAGAACGCCTATAACTTTGAGTCCAACAGACAAATCTGAGGAAGAGGATTTATATATCAGGCGCAAAGCACAGTTGAAGAACACGCACAAAAATAGAAAGAGAGTGTTGTGCAAATCCAGAACGCACTAACGAGATGAAGCACAACCTGGAAGACAATGAAAAATCAGCTTGGATAGGAGCAATTCCTAGTATGTGAGATTTCGTATTTGAGAGATTACACTTACACTTTAAATCTCACACACATATACATTCACTCACATTCGAGAGTTGAGCGTAACAGTTAAGAGTGAATGTAAATTCAAAACTCTCAATTGTAGTCTTTCGACAGAGACGTTAAACAAGTCTAGTTGTCTTTCGCACTGAGACGTTAAAGAAATGTATGTAGCATTTCTCACTGAGGCGTTAAAGAAGTGGAGTTAGACACTCGCAGCTTGCGGGCTGGTGTGCAGTGGTGTTGCTATGAGTACTGCGGCTGCTGGTCGTAGGAGTGGGTTGTAACGTGGGTCCCTGAAATCAAAGCCTTCTAGTGGAATCCTTCCTTATTGTGGAAGAAGGGGAGACGTAGGAGATTCAGCTCCGAACTTCCATAAACAAATTTGCAGCGTATTTTCTTTACTTTTTCTGCACTTACTTTCATATGCATTGCATATTTGTTTAACAAGCTTTAAACCGTAAATGAGCTTTCGAACATAAGAGTTCTGTTTGAGTTATTTCCGCATGATTTTAAAGTCATTACTCAATATGTATCTCGGTGCACTATCATTCAAGAACACTGAGCTATTGCAGCTCAAGATGTAAGAAACCAGACTGCAAGTGTTAAAGCAGCTTGCAGAGCAGCTGGTAATCTGGACAAGTGTGCAGAGCTGTTTCTCCATATTCACGATGATCTGGTTTCACAAGCTGCGTGCTGGTTTTCGAACTCCCAAAAAAAATTTCAAATTACAGGTAACTTACGGGGTTGATTTTTCGGCTGTGTGAGATCGACATGAATTGTGATAGAGCTCACGAACATGCCCAAAAATCGATCCCAACAATTGGTATCAGAGCTTTTTTATGATCTGGTACCCCGGGATTTTGCGACCAACAATTGGTATCAGAGCAAGTTGTTCTTGAAGAGTGAATTTTTTTTCGAAAATTTTTAAACGGTCTAAAAATTTCTTTTGATCTGATAATCCTTCGAAAGCCTTTCTATGCTACAAAATATTTAAGTTTTGAAAACTCAATCTATATGGATAGGTGGAGGAATGTCTATTGAATAGCAAAGCAGTTTCTCGAAAGGAAAGTGCAGCAATATCTGTTCCGACGAGTTGACAGATTGCGCGAGGTCTTTGGGTGTCAAGATCTCTATGGCTTGGAGAGGCTAAGCCTTAGGGAAAAATGGAAGAGATTCTGTAAATTGAATATTCTATTGATCATCTTGACTAAATGAGTGAGAACCTTTGAGTAGCATAGATTCAGGCTTAAAAATATCATGCACGTATTTTTACAAAATGTCGTCCCTCGAAAAATACTTTCATTTGTCAAAATAAAATGACCCCATTCTCTGTTTATGGGGAGTTTGTTTTAAATATAAAGGGGAGTCGATTTCGAAACCTTTTTGATTCCCACAAAATGGGGGAGAAATACTTTTGAGCATACATATCTGCATATGTTTATTCAGATTTTGTGTAAATAAAAAAGGGAGAGATTATTGGACTTGTTTATATAGATCAGATCTAAGTTTTGATTTACACAAAATATCAGGCCCCGTTCTAATCAACTAGGATTAACAATACAATTAAGCACATAATCGCGGAAGCATAATATAGGTCCAAATGTTTGGGCCTGAACAATAAAAATCATCATTCAAAATATTACATACTCAAAATAGGATTTACTCAAATCCAACCACAAACAGGCAATCAATCAAACTTAAATAAAAGATCCCCAAAATACGTAGAAACTCAGGGCATCCCCTGGTTCAATACATAATATAAATATACTGGGACTCAACCAAATGGGGATTTACTAGCTGAAGCTTCACTCTGCCCAGCCAGATTACCTGCAGCTCCTGCAATGGATAACACAGACCCAAGAACACAAAAGCAAGAAAAGAAATTCGAGGTCAAACCTCAGTACGAAGAGCACTATGACAACAGCAACTCATAAACATGCAGTATATCAAAAAATGAATGCATGAGGACTGTCAAAGAATCGGTCATCTAGGCCAACGAGTCAGTTGGCAAAACAAAGGCGAGCATCTATACCAGAAATTCGAGGTCAAACCTCAGTACGAAGAGCACTATGACAACAGAAACTCATAAACATGCAGTATATCAAAAAATGAATGCATGAGGACTGTCAAAGAATCGGTCATCTAGGCCAACGAGTCAGCTGGCAAAACAAAGGCGAGCATCTATACCACGCACATCCAATCAGCCGGTGGAAATCATTGATCCGTGATCTTCAGGGCTGGCCACTCAATTACCCATCACAGCTCGGTGGTGTTCAGACACGACGACTCAGTCTGTCACCACTCCGATGATAGCGTTGGACCTTTCAGGCAAGACACATCTGTCTGCCGATCACAACGTGGCTCTTTCTTGGGTTCTCAATCAATCAATAGGCTCAATATGTATGTGCTAGAGTAGATGCCCAACTAGCCAACTTGTGTTGTGTGGGTTTATAGACTCTTGTATTTGACAATCTTTATATATATGATATTCGCATTTATTCATATGGCATTCTTTACTTTCATTGTGTTGTATAATGATTAACAATTACGTTGAGTAAAGACCTAGAATGCACTATAGTGTATGTTAGATGTGATGGTGGGTATGACGGCTATCATGAAACACATCTAATAGTCACTGTGTATTCTGAATTAGTTCCTAGTCGATTGGGCCGTCAAAATCAGGATAAGGCCGCCCGAGCTCGAGACTAGTATCTGCGATGC
>KQ999998.1:61261-75006 GCA_001598015.1 Dorcoceras hygrometricum | reverse complement strand
TCAATTAATCACTAATCTAAATTCTCAATCCTCACAGATTAGACCATTGTATCTTAACTATAGGAATACTAAGGTTTCTTAATCTTCTAATTTCTCGGAGGAGAATCCTTTCTGGTCGCTCTTCATAGCTTAAATACGGTGTTAACTGGATTGGTTCATGACTTAATATATGCGAAGGGTTGGGAACATATTTCCTCAAAGCTGATACATGAAAAACATTGTGCACTGCTGACAGCTGCGGTGGTAGTGCTAAACGATAGGCTAAAGTTCCTATCTTCTCCAAAATTTCATATGGTCCAATATATCTTGGACTCAATTTTCCTTTCTTTACAAAACGCATAACTCCTTTCATTGGAGCTATCCTCAAAAATACGTGATCACCTATCTCCAAATTCAGTTCCCTTCTTTGATTATCTGCATAACTTTTCTGTCGACTTTGAGCAGCTTTCATTCTTTCCCTTATCTTCCTAACAGCTGCTGCTGTTTGTTCCACAATATCTGGTCCCAAACCAGCTCTTTCACCAACTTCATCCCAATGTTGTTCTACACTTTCTGCCATAGAGAGCTTCATATGGAGCCATTTGAATCGAAGCTTGGAAACTGTTATTGTAGGCAAACTCTACCAGTGGCAATTTCGAATCCCAACTTTCTGAAAAATCCACAATACAAGCTCTGAGCAAGTCTTCTAAAATCTGAATCACCCTTTCTGATTGTCCATCAGTCTGGGGGTGAAACGCAGTACTGAACGTCAACTTTGTACCCATAGATTTATGCAAACTTTTCCAAAAAGCTGATGTAAATTTAGGATCTCTGTCTGATACAATAGAAACTGGAACTCCATGTAGCCTCACTATTTCGTTAACATACAATTCTGCGTATCTGCTCACCTCATATGTTGTTTTAACTGGTAAGAAATGAGAAGACTTAGTGAGTCTATCAATTATAACCCAGATGGAGTTATATCCTTGAGTTGTCCTTGGTAATCCAGTCACAAAATCCATCGCTATACATTCCCACTTCCATTCTGGAATAGGCAGTGTTTTCAATAATCCAGCTGGTCGCTGATGTTTAGCTTTTACCAACTGACACGTCAAACATTCAGCTACAAATCTAGCAACATCCCTTTTCATTCCTGGCCACCAATACAACTGCTGGAGGTCCTTGTACATTTTTGTACTTCCTGGATGTACTGAATATGGAGCTGTATGAGCTTCTTTCAAAAGATCAGCTCTTAAATCTTCCACTTGAGGTACCCATATTCTGCCCAAATACCTAACAATTCCATCTTCTGAAAAATAGAGACTACTGCCTCTTTCTTTATCTTGTTTAACCCATTTCTTCAATTGTTCATCTTGCAGCTGACCTTCTCGAATTTGGTTTAACAAATTTGATCTTACTGAGAAGTCTGCTAAAATCATATTACTACTGCTGCTGGACACTATCTCAAGTCCAAACCTTTCAATATCATTCACCAAAGATTTCTGAACAGTTAGTTGCGCTAGTCCTACTGATTTCCTGCTTAGAGCATCAGCTACCACGTTTGCTTTTCCTGGATGATAACTGATAGTACAATCGTAATCTTTAACCAGTTCTAACCATCGCCTGTGCCTCATATTCAATTCTTTCTGGATAAAGAAGTATTTCAAACTTTTGTGATCTGTAAATATCTCACACTTCTCCCCATATAAGTAATGTCTCCATATCTTAAGGGCGAAGACAACAGCTGCCAGTTCTAAGTCATGCGTTGGGTAATTCTTCTCATGATCCTTCAGCTGTCTAGATGCGTATGATATGACTTTACAATCCTGCATCAACACAGATCCTAATCCCAACTTTGATGCATCGGTATAAATTACAAATTTTCCTTCATCAGTTGGCATCGTCAACACAGGTGCTTCAATCAATGCTTGCTTCAATTTGTCGAAACTGTTTTGACAGAAGACAACAGCTGCCAGTTCTAAGTCATGCGTTGGGTAATTCTTCTCATGATCCTTCAGCTGTCTAGATGCGTATGATATGACTTTACAATCCTGCATCAACACAGATCCTAATCCCAACTTTGATGCATCGGTATAAATTACAAATTTTCCTTCATCAGTTGGCATCGTCAACACAGGTGCTTCAATCAATGCTTGCTTCAATTTGTCGAAACTGTTTTGACATTCAACTGTCCAGTTATATTTCACCTGCTTTCTAGTTAACATAGTCAGGGAACAGCAATCTTAGAGAATCCTTGGATAAATCGTCTGTAGTATCCAGCTAAACCCAAGAAACTCCTTATCTCTGCAACATTCTTTGGTGCTGGCCAGTCGCGAACAGCTTCTACCTTGGCTGGGTCAACTTCTATTCCATCCTTAGAAATTATATGGCCTAAGAATTATACTTTCTCCATCCAGAAGTCACATTTGCTAAATTTAGCAAACAACTGCTTATCTTTCAAAATCTGGAGAACGATTCTTAAATGTTGGACATGCTCACGTCTGGTCTTATAATACACTAAGATATAATCAATGAATACAACTACAAACTGGTCCAAAAATGGTTGAAAGACCCTATTCATTAAATCCATAAAAGCTGATGGAGCATTCGTAAGTCCAAATGGCATAACTAGGAATTCATAATGGCCATACCTAGTTCTAAAGGTTGTCTTATAAACATCAGATGCCTTAATTTTTAGTTGATGGTATCCCGACCTCAAGTTTATCTTAGAAAATACTACTGACCCTCTCAATTGGTCGAAAAAATCTTCTATCCTGGGTAATGGATACTTATTCTTGATCGTCAATTTGTTCAACTCCCGGTAATCTATACATAACCTCATACTCTCATCCTTCTTCTTAACAAATAAAACAGGGGCTCCCCAGGGGAAAGTACTTGGTCTAATAAACCTTTTTTCCAACAGATCTGGTATTTGTTCTTTCAGTTCTTTCATTTCTGATGGAGCTAATCGATAAGGTGGTCTAGATACTGGAGCAGCTCCTGGAATTAGATCAATCGAAAATTCCAACTCTCTGTTTGGTGGTAATCCTTGGATATCTTCTGGAAAAATCACAGGAAACTCGTTTATTATCTCCACGCTGGCAGTTGGGGTCTACTAGCTGCTACTAAGGATGATATAATTGAAGGGACTTTGTTAACATGTTTGGCCAAAAACTGAAAGGACTCTTTTCTTGGTGGGTTAACTACTACTGTTCGTAGTTTAAAGTCAATTACTACCCCATACTTAGTTAGCCAATCTATTCCCAAAATCATATCAAATTCTGGCATTGGTAATACAATTAAATCAGCAGTAATCTGATGCCCTTGAAAGTTTAAGTTCTAAACTCCTAAACAGTTCGTGTGATACCAATTTTTCCCCTGATGGTACCGACACACAATAGCCTATCAATATTTGCTCTGGCTGAATGGGCAATTTCTTAACAAACTCATGAAATGAATGAGTGTGTAGCTCCTGAATCTATTAAAGCCAGAGAAGGAAATCCAACTATCGAAATTTCACCTGTGACTACTGTCGAGTCTGGGGGAGCTTGTTCAGCTGTCATGACAAAGGCTCTGCTGGTCACCAGTTGCTTAAGTTTGGAAAATTTTTCAAAATATGTCCGGGCATTCCACATTCATAGCAGACATTTTGTCCAAGTCTGCATTGCCCCAGATGATTCTTATGACACTTGGGACATTCTGTTCTATTATTACCAGCAGGAACAGAGCTAATAGGTTGGATCAATAGAGGCTTTTGCTCTTGAGGCCTCTGCTGGTTCTTGTTCTGCTTCTTGACGGCTTCTGGTCCTTTTGCTGAAAGGCTTGTCGCTTCTGCTGCCTTTCCAAACTCATGAAATGAATGAGTGTGTAGCTCCTGAATCTATTAAAGCCAGAGAAGGAAATCCAACTATCGAAATTTCACCTGTGACTACTGTCGAGTCTGGGGGAGCTTGTTCAGCTGTCATGACAAAGGCTCTGCTGGTCACCAGTTGCTTAAGTTTGGAAAATTTTTCAAAATATGTCCGGGCATTCCACATTCATAGCAGACATTTTGTCCAAGTCTGCATTGCCCCAGATGATTCTTATGACACTTGGGACATTCTGTTCTATTATTACCAGCAGGAACAGAGCTAATAGGTTGGATCAATAGAGGCTTTTGCTCTTGAGGCCTCTGCTGGTTCTTGTTCTGCTTCTTGAACGGCTTCTGGTCCTTTTGCTGAAAGGCTTGTCGCTTCTGCTGCCTTTCCTCATCTACATCTTTCCAATCTCTTTCAATTTGCAGGGCTGTATCCACTGCTTCTCTATAAGTTCTTGGCACAGATAACCTGACATTCATTTTGAACATCGGCTTTAATCCTTCTACAAATGCTCTCTGGGTCACTTCCTATCAGTAGCACAAAATAGCACCCTCTTCTAAACTTCCGCACATACTCCTGTACGGTTAAACTTCCTTGTTTGAGGGTCAAAAATTCCCTCGTCAACTCAGACCTCTTTCCAGCCGTGAAGTATTGCTCGTAGAATACTTGCTTGAAATCTGCCCATGTAAGATTCAGCAGAGAACTTGGCTCCTTCCCACCAAATCATCGCATCTTCCCTCAACATGTAGATAGCACACCTTGGTCTATCCAAATCAGACATTTGGAGGTACTCGAAGATAACCTCCATAGATTTAATCCAGCTCTCTGCAACTAGTGGATCAGTAGTACCACTAAATTCCTTGGGTTTCTGTCGTCTAAACTTCTCTTGGGGATCGTCATTACTAGGTCCCCTGCTGCTGGAAGATTGGCCATTGCCTCTGTTATTTTGTTCTACCAACAGTCTTAACAATTGTGTGATATTAGCATTATTATCACTATCAGTTTCTTCTAGAGGAATACTTCTTTTAGTTCTTCCTCTTCCTGCCATTCTATATTCTATAGCCCATAATCCACCACATACATATATCAGAACATGCTAAATAATTTAAATACAGTGCTCTAAAAATAAACTCACAACTTAGAGGAACAGACGATGAACTCTGATTCAGCTGACAGTGCGTGTGTTTATCTCAGGAACGTTGCTCTGATATCATGTTGTGACACCCGAACCCAACGGGATCACGAATAGGGGTAAATAAAAATTTTAGAAATAAAAGAAGGACTAAAAGACAATTTGTTATAAGTTGTATTTCTTATAACTTAAAAGAAATCGAAACACAAGACAACTCAAAGATTAGCAGATACTTATTTGTGCGCCAACTACTGAAATATTTGCGGAAAACAGTTTTCATTGATGATTACAATTGCGATTTACAACAGCTGTTATTCTATATAAATTACAACCGTTGCAACTGATTTAATACAGTACTTCTTAATCAAAACATTAACAACTATGACACGGAAAACGCTGGCCATTGATAAACACAACACCCAGCAGCTGCTATCAGCTTTCACCTCCCGTTCGCTCCTCAGCTGTCATACCTGCACCATTTTAGAAGCTAATGAGCCTAGGGGCTCAGCAAGTAAAACCTGAATAATAACAATTTCATTTAACGCAGGCAGACATCTAAACATATATAAATGTTTCATAAACATTTCTTTCTTAAATCTTGGAGACAGGGGATAATAGCCCAGCTCTCATCATCAATGTCTTTTCTTTAGATTTATGGCATATAAGCTCCTCATGGTCCATATTGCACTTTGATCAAAATGACTTCGGATATCAGTTTTAGCATATAGCTTATATGAAAGGGCAGTCGACATCTAGACAACTGTTCACCCTTCTCCTTGGTGACCGTCAACTATGTATGCCATAATCTTAAAATAAACTTTGGTTCCATTAACATCCTTTCTTTCTTTAAAATTTCTTTAAACATCATCGGGTTCCATCATTTAAAACTCTCGCTTCCCATTTTCAAAACTTTACTGAGTATCGAATTCGAACTTTGGATTCATAACGTATAAGGAAACCAGTCTCAAGAGAAACCAGTCGCAGGATAAAATCAGACGTAATGAACAGTACAGTTGCAACGAATAGGAATCAATCGCAAGACAAGAACCAGTCTCAAGGTCTCATATTAAACAAAACAGCGTCGTTAGTGCAAGAAAAGCACTAACATACGTAAAACCAGACGCAAGTATTTTACTAAAAGAAACCAGCTGCAAAGTTTGTTTAAATGATACGACGTCGTTAGCATATCGACCAGTCGCAGAAAAATGTTAACAACCAGTCGCAATGAACAGTATCAGTCGCAAGACTAATACCAACTGCGATGAACAGTACTTTAGAAACAAATATTGCAACTGCTGAAATTTGACAATAAAATGCATCTGCTGATGAACAGTGCATCTACTGGATTTTTTTAATAACAAACATGCACCTGCTGATGAACAGTGCATCTGCTGATTTTACGAAAACAACGCATCTGCTAGATTTTAACAAGGAAATGCAACTGCTAGAATAAAACTGGGTATATGTAACATCAAAACAACAACTATGCTATCAGCCGTTGCTTATCAAACCAAACTTCATAATGATTCGACTAGCAACTACCGATTACACCGTTATCAAATTCTGATATTACAACTACTAAATTGAAGAACATTCATAAACATTCTGGGAATAAACTCGAATTCTCAGTACCAAATGGTGTAGCAAAGGATCAGCTTTTACTTGCCTTAAACAAAGCTTTGCGACAGCAACCAATTCCTGCAGAAATCTTCTCTTCGAGTAACGCACGAACTCTTCTGAAAATATTTTGAAGGACACTTTAAGACTTTTCTTTGCAAATGACAAGAATCTTACTTTGAAAACAGGTTTTTATTTTAAAGGGATTAGTGGGAAGCTACTTGTGAAATCAAGCATGACACACTTATAGAATTTAGTAAAATTCCCTTCATATCATTTTAAATTTGTAAAACACCAAACATTTTTCAAAAGAAATCATTTGTCCTCCTTAAAATATTTTTTAATCGATTTAAAACCAGCTCGTGCATCACTCTTTGGAGTCATCTGCTGGAACCAGCCGCAACACATCTTATGTTCTGAAATCAATGCATCAGCAAATACATAACATTTAAAATTGTCAATTTGGCCCATGAGATCAATAAAATGCATAAATGTGGTCCTATGGATTTTGGGGCGTTACAACATCGCAATTAATGATTCTTATATTCAAGATCTTTATCCAGGCAACTTGCATGTGTAAACAGATAAATCATTTGCCAGAATATAATAAAAGGTATATCATATTAAACCAAATTTTTGTTAGTGCATATGCGTCAATGGAACTCATAGCCAGGGGAGTTTCTTAAAGTGGGCTAGACCGAGCTTCAGCCCAGTCTAGCCCAGTCCTTACAGATATACAATATATATGTGTATATATATGATTGGGCTTTTGTTTGTTTTAGCCAACTCATCGAAGATCAGTCTAGCCCAACTCTTATAGGTGTATTATATATATGTGTATAAATATAAGATTGGACTTTTATTTATATTTGTTTATCCTCTCAATTATTTATCCAACCCCCAAACTAAAAAATTCTAGTTTCGACCCTGCTCATAGTCACAGGTAAACTTAGGAAAACTAGACAAATTTGTGTCCTCTAAGTTTGTCTAGTTTGGTTCCGGCGATTTGCTCCTGCAAATTGGGTCTGAAGTGACGATGTAATATAAAAAATTTCTTATCTCAGTGTTCTGTTAATACTATATTATGACTTCTTGTGCAATGTCGGTACTCCGTCCAAATAGAATAAAGAACATCTAAGAAACCCCATGTACGTGACCAAATAGAAAATATAACAACAAATTAGATGAACTTTTTGATAATTTTAATAAAAATTTTAATTCTAAATATTTTCTCCCATATTGCAATTTAGTTGACCCATAGGAGCTAGTATTATATCTTCATAGCTTGATCTTTCTACTTTTCTTTACTTTATAACAACCATGAAGAATCCAAATTTAGGAATTGTTATTTGCCCTCCATTTATCGTTATATACACTCGACTTTATTAATAAGTTGTATACATAAAAATCTCAGGATGCTTCATAATTGTGCCATCTTACTTGGTTACAAATAATCTCAAGTTTAATATACATTTCATCACTAGAGATGTCATTTGCCTAATTAAGTCAAGTATATATTGTTAGAGACAGTTCGAGAATCGAGATTTGTGGTAATTAGGGTTATCATTGTGTTGTCCTAATCAAACCAACTAATTAATAAGTAATACCATATCTTACTGATATTATATCTTGATATTTGAGTTAGATTTGCAACGAGAATGACGATACAACTCATCTATACCGATCTAGTACGCTTTCATTAGTCATCACTATCATTGTTTGTCAGTTAATATTTTTAAACTTGATAAATATTCAATAATTAACTAATTATATTCCGTTCATATTTCATTTTTCAGTACAATAATTGGAATAGAATAATTGTGTCTAGCTATCTACTAGTAATATGAGAAACAAATTTTCATATCTAGCAACTATCATAGTAAGCTGTATGCAGCTCTTGAAAGAAAATTTAAACCGTTTTTTCACATCCTGAAGACAATCTCGATCTCAGTCGATTCCTAACTACATGATTACACTTGGATAATTCATAATTGAAATTCTTTTGGTTTTCAATCATATAACCAGAGCACTGATGTTGTAATTGAAATTACTGTTTTGATACAAAATGATATGACATAAAAAATTCATCAATAATCATTCATGTTCATTTCAACAATTTGATCATTATTTTAATAACATAAATAAAAAAAATTTTAAAAAAATAAGAGTACTATATGGTACTTTATGAGATGCTGTTTGTACTGCCTCTAGTAATTCTAGGGATGAATCATGAAAATTAATAGGTTCTGATGCTCTATTCCTTTAAGTGAAATAGCTCCACCTTGACGGACCACAAGTTGTAACTTGTAAGGATGATACCTTATACTTCAATTTCATATTCGCAGCATATTCTCTCTTTTGAGATGGATAGCAACATCGATGTTCGATGTTACATATGTGCAAAACTGAAAGAACCACCTTTGACCGCTGACTCAGATATTCTCTTTTTTTTGGGAAATTATTACTTTTTTCACTCGTTTATATAATTTTAATAGGTTTTGGCCAGTTAAGTTTTTAATATTTTGGTTTTTGTCCAATTTATGAGTTGACAATATCACAATTTCCAATGTAACGGAATATGTTTTGATGTAATATCAACATTGCGATGAAATAGGATCGAAGTAAAAAAAATCAAAGTTAGTTTACAAAATGAAACTTGAAAATTAACATATGAAAACTCAGAATATGAATAGTTGTCCATTAAAAGACATAATGTTTCCCAGTTTTTTTTTTCTCGTTTTTCTTTTTCCGTCCAATTTGGTTGGAGTACATGGAGTTAAAATTAGTAAATTGGATGAATTAATATATTATGTCAGATACAATTTTTGAGAAATATTAGATACTCAATTCGCATTCTTTCATTTGAGGACAAGAATGGAGGATGATTCACATATTTTTCACCTGATAGCGGTTTCCAATTGATGGTTCCGATTCGAAAAACAACTTTGGAAAAATAAGAAAAAACATTAAACATGCGTGACAAAATTGATACGAAAAAATTCATTGAGATTACTTACATTGTCCAATAGATGAAAGTGAACATGTCCAAATAGGCAACTAAGTTGGCAGAATCCTCATATACTGAAGGAATGGTTCCTTCATGTTAGTCTAGTTAATTAGATAGCATGAGCCATCTCAATTGGTCCATTTTTCCCTCTTTTATTACTATCCAGATGTTGGGTAGCCGCGGCGGATCCGGATCACGCCTCCCGACGAGGCAGCGGAAGAATAAAACAATACCGGGAGATGATCAATACAATAAATTACAATAAACATGCTATGACATTCATAGGGCGTTTAGATCACTACCTTGCTGGCAACTCGTGCCTGGCTCCGACTAGTTTCTCGAGGAAACCGGCACTTCACGGTAGATTACGGTAGACTACGTCAATCAGGTCCACGACCGGAGACGGGATTCCTTCGTCAGCCTGCACTAGAAGGCCTGACGAGATCGGCGCGGACGGATTCTCCTCGTCAAGATTGGCCGGAACAATTTTTCGGCGAAACGACGGCGGCGGCGGCGGCGGCGTGAGAGAGAGGAGGGAGGCGGCGCTTATTGCTTTAGGGTTAGGGTTTAATTGTAGTCTAGTCATATGTCATAATGAAGCTTAAGTCTAATTAAATAGACTTGGTGATGGATTTGGATCCGGCCCAACGGGCCCGGGTCCAACAGATGAACATTCAGTCCATCTACATCACCGAGACTTCATCGTAACTCCGATCGTCGATCAGATCGGATCGATCGGCTCAGTTTCCAAAACTGAATACTATGATCTGAAAAACCATTTTTCAGAACCCCAGTGCAAAATGACCGTTTTGCCCCTCAACGTCGGGAATCGCGATTTGACCCCTGTTGACTTTTAGGAAGTCGCACTCCCCAAAATCCTCTTCTCATGCTCAACACATTGAGCTGAGTATCCGTGCGAGAATCTCGAATCCAGTACTTGTGTGACCCTCAATGGTTCAAGGATACAGCTAACCGTGGGCCCACAACCATTGTGGCTCCGGAATCACAATTCCGGACTTGCCCAACGGATCATGATAAGAGCGTCTAGCAACATCGCCCCATGATCCCCTAGGTATCACTGATAGTGCCTGCAAGAACCAGTTGGTCGTGGTTAGCGTACAGTACGGTCCTTTCAATCCATATATCCCGATCAGATCAACGACCATTGGTAAATCGAGAGTCGCTATAGATCCGATGTACAACCAAGACCTCGGACTTTATCAACTCGACAAATGGTAACCACGTTCGGAAAGTCCGAACGAGGGTAGGTTCGATAGATCACCAGGTCACTATCTATCTGCATGATCAGAACATCACAATGTTCCCTATCAATGAAACATGGTACTTCGCATCGCAGATACTAGTCTCAATCTCGGGCGGCCTTATCCTCATTTTGACGGCCCAATCGACTAGGAACATGTTCAGAATACACAGTGACTATTAGATGTGTTTCATGATAGCCGTCATACCCACTATCACATCTAACATACACTTTAGTGTATTCTAGGTCTTTATTCAACGCAATTGTTAATCATCATACAACACAATGAAAGTAAAGAATGCCATATAAGTGAATGCGAATATCATATATAAAGATTGTCATACAAGAGTCTATAAACCCACACGCCACAAGTTGGCTAGTTGGGCATCTACTCTAACAATCTCCCACTTGCCCTAAAGCCAACTACTCATCAGACGCAGTCCCATTGTTTCGCGATGTTTTTCAAACAACGGTCCAGGCAAGGGCTTCGTAAGTGGATCAACAACGTTGTCTGCAGAGGCGACTCTCTCAACTGCTATGTCACCTCTAGCCACAATATCCCGGATTATGTGGTATTTCCTCAGTATGTGTTTGGATCTTTGGTGAGACCTAGGCTCCTTTGCTTGCGCAATGGCACCCGTGTTGTCGCAGTACACCGGGACTGGACCAACTCTATTAGGAATGACGCACAACTCTTGGACGAAATTCCTTATCCAAACGGCCTCCTTAGCAGCAGCTGATGCTGCGATGTAC
This sequence comes from Dorcoceras hygrometricum, assembly GCA_001598015.1. Lineage (NCBI taxonomy): Eukaryota > Viridiplantae > Streptophyta > Magnoliopsida > Lamiales > Gesneriaceae > Dorcoceras > Dorcoceras hygrometricum. The sequence goes on along the minus strand of KQ999998.1, from coordinate 63,400 downwards.
TCAGCCTCAGTGGTTGAATCCGCGATGGTGTCTTGCTTGGAACTCTTCCAAGAGACAGCACCACCATTGAGCATGAATACAAATCCAGAGGTTGATTTCGAATCATCCACGTCACACTGGAAGCTAGAATCAGTGTAGCCATCCAGTTTCAGTTCACCACCCCCATAGACCATGAACATATTCTTAGTCCTTCGCAAGTACTTAAGAATATCCTTCACGGCCTTCCAATGCATTTGGCCGGGGTTGGCCTGGTAGCGGCTCGTGACACTCAGAGCATATGCGACATCCGGTCTAGTCGAGATCATGCCATACATAATACTACCTATTGCCGAGGCATATGGCACACGTGTCATACTCTTTATCTCCTTATCAGTCTTTGGACACATAGACTTGGATAGAGTGACCCCGTGGCACATAGGTAGGTGTCCTCTCTTGGACTCTTCCATAGAGAACCTCTTAAGTATGGTATCGATGTAGGTAGCTTGGGTGAGTCCGAGCATCCGTTTAGATCTATCCCGATAGATCTGTATTCCAAGAATATAGGATGCTTCACCCATGTCCTTAATCGAAAATCTACTAGACAACCATACTTTAGTTGACTCCTCCTTGAAAGTTCTTGGATCAGATCCAACTTGATCACCTTGATCATCTTCAAGGAGAAAACCATATCTCTCAGGAGCCCTAGGAACCCTTTCGGATCTCCTAGGTGCGACCATTTCTGGTATTGGCTCTGTAGGTGCAGGAGATTCACTCGGTACTTCGATTGGATCTCGAACCTCTTCGAGTTCTACTATTCTGCCCTTTCTATCAAGTAGAAATTCTCTTTCCATAAAGGTGGCATTCCTGGAAATAAACACTTTTGTTTCGCTCGGATAGTAGAAGTAGTATCCAATGGAATTCTTTGGATACCCAATGAAGTAGCATAAGATGGATCTCGTATCCAGCTTATCTCCCACTGTCTGCTTCTCGTAAGCAGGACATCCCCAAATCCTCATGAATGAGTATTTGGGTGGTTTGCCCATCCATATCTCATATGGAGTCTTATCCACTGCCTTGGTGTGGACATTGTTCAACAACATTACCGCCGTTTCGAGCGCATAGCCCCAAAACAAGGTAGGAAGCTCATCATAAATCGAACCATGTCCAACAAGGTCCGATTACGACGCTCCGCTACACCATTGAGCTGTGGTGTGGCCGGAGGGGTCCACTGAGAGAGAATCCCATTCTCTTTCAGATAGTCTTGAAATTCAGCACTCAAGTATTCGCCACCTCGATCAGATCGTAGTGCTTTAATACTTTTTCCTAATTGATTTTCTACTTCAGCCTTGAATTCTTTGAACCTTTCAAAAGATTCAGACTTGTACTTCATCAAGTACAAGTACCCATACATAGAGTGATCGTCGGTAAAGGTGATGAAATATGTGTGACCATATTTAGTACCAATACTAAACGGGCCGCACACATCAGTATGGATCAAATCCAATAGGCCTTGAGCACGCTCACCCTTGCCCTTGAAGGGTTGCTTAGTCATCCTTCCCATAAGACAAGATTCACAAGTCGGTAGGGAGTTAATGTCTGACCGATCAAACATGTCACTCCTAACTATCTTGTTCATCCTACTTAGAGAAATATGACCTAGCCTAGCGTGCCAAAGTTGTGCTGGGTTCAAGTTATCTTGTTTCCGTTTAATAATTGTTGTATGTGCTTCGACATCGCGAGTTGGAACGTCTTTTAATTTTAAGGTGTACAAATCGTTTTCGCGTTCCCCAATTCCGATTAAACATTCATTCTTGTAAATATTGCAAATCGAATTAGCAAACATACAAGAATATCCATCACTATCAAGCATAGAAACAGAAATAATGTTCTTTATTAATTCGGGAACAAATAAAACGTTTCTCAATAACAACTTAAAATCAGAAGACAGAAATAAATAAACATCTCCTATAGCTATAGCAGCAACTCTTGCTCCATTGCCAAGCCTCAAGTGGGTCTCACCCTCTCTAAGACGTCGGCTTCTTGTCATCACCTGCAAATCATTGCAGATATGAGATCCACATCCGGTATCAAGTACCCAAGAAGTCGAATTAAGAGACATATTTATTTCAATATAGAACATACCTTTCGCAGTTCGCAACT
>KQ999998.1:25339-40062 GCA_001598015.1 Dorcoceras hygrometricum | reverse complement strand
TAGATGTGTTTCATGATAGCCGTCATACCCACTATCACATCTAACATACACTTTAGTGCATTCTAGGTCTTTACTCAACGCAATTGTTAATCATCATACAACACAATGAAAGTAAAGAATGTCATATAAGTAAATGCGAATATCATATATAAAAATTGTCATATACAAGAGTTTATAAACCCACACGTCGTAAGTTGGCTAGTTGGGCATCTACTCTAACAAGAATATCACAATGTTCCCTACCAATGAAACATGGTACTTCGCATCGCAGATACTAGTCTCAATCTCGGGCGGCCTTATCCTCATTTTGACGGCCCAATCGACTAGGAACATGTTCAGAATACACAGTGACTATTAGATGTGTTTCATGATAACCGTCATACCAACTATCACATCTAACATACACTTTAGTGTATTCTAGGTCTTTACTCAACGCAATTGTTAATCATCATATAACACAATGAAAGTAAAGAATGTCATATAAGTGAATGCGAATATCATATATAAAGATTGTCATACAAGAGTCTATAAACCCACACGCCACAAGTTGGCTAGTTGGGCATCTACTCTAACACCAGAAACTCAAAAAAACTTTATTATGATGAAATTTATAGGCTCATATTAGTTATTATATTTTGTATCATTCACCTCGCTCTCACTTTAATAGGGGTAATTGATGGGTTGTTATGTTTATTGTAGGAATAAAGCTTGATAATCTTTGTACCAAAAGTGGCCTAAAATGATGAATTTTGGCTGTATTTGGAAAATACTAGAGAAAGTTGAAGTGAATACAAATCATATGAGGTTTTAGGCTAAGACGTGGTCACATGCTGGGAAAGTGGGAAAAAGAAAAATCCCCAGAAGCAAAACTATGTTAAGCCGTGGACATGTTTTATTGGAAAGGAAGATCTCTTAAGTAAATTAAAGTGGAACTCAGATTTGCAATCAAATATCATACTTTTTTGATTTTTTTTAATTCATGATATTTAATTTTAAAATACATTTTTAGAGTATTAGACTTTTATTTAATAAGGAAAGATTTTTGTAGAGTTTTTATCCCATTAAAACTTTGGATATCTATCCAAATCCAACGCTAGATTTTAAAGTATTAGCAGCAATGAATGAGCAGAATAACAGAACACATCATCTGTCCACGCGGAGTCGAGTTGGAAAGGTTCTAGACACCTGTCACTGCCAACCCTTCTCTATAAATAGGCTTAGTAAGCTGATTGTATTTTTTGACAGTTAAGAACTCTGTAAACATTTTTTCTTCGAGCATAAATAAAACGCTCTTCTTTCACCATAATGAGTTTTTCACTGTTCTTAAATGGAGAAATGCTCCATTGAAACTTGTTAATAGCTAATATGGTATCAGGGCATTAAGAAGCTGCTCCTCTGATTTTCTTTCCTCGTTGATCAAGCTTCAATTGAATTCAATTGAATTGTGAGAGGTGGCGGAGTTCAAGCTGCGAATCAATTGCCGATCGTTCGCCCAGTATTAGAGGATTCCAGCAGTCCCTACTACCTCCACAATGGAGATCATCCAGGTCTGCTTCTCGTTCCCAATCCCCTTGTAGGATCAAACTATAACACATGGAGACGCGCTATGAGTATAGCGCTAACAGCAAAGAATAAACTTGGATTTATCGATCACTCTATCGATCGTCCTCGATCTGAAGACCTACTCTATGGGTCATGGATTAGATGCAATAGCATGGTGATATCGTGAATTCTGAATTCTATAGCACGAGACATAGCGGATAGTTTGATGTACATGCAGACTGCTGAAAAAATCTGGACAGACCTGTATGACAGATTTCATGAGAGTAATGCTCCACGAATTTATCAAATTAAGAAGTTACTCAGCGGTTTGCAGAAAGGATCTATGGATTTCAGCTCGTACTACACTAAGCTGATAACATTATGGGATGAACTTAGAGACTATCAACCTACTTCAACCTGTACCTGTGGATCAATGAGAGAATGGCTGAATTATCAAAATCAGGAATGCGTCGTGCATTTCCTGATGGGATTGAATGAATCATATGCTCAAGTTCGCGTGCAGGTGCTGATGATAGAGCCGCTACCAGTCATAGCCAAAGTCTTTGCGCTTGTTATATAAGAAGAACTACAGAGATCTATTCACTATGGTGCTTCTAAAGTAGGTTTTGATCATTCTGTCATCCTAAGCTATGTGAATTCCTCCGCAACTGCTGCAAAATCCTTGAAAACTTCTCAGAGCGCAAAAGGAGGAAGGGGTGATAGAATCGTATGTTCCCATTGCCATTTCAGGATTCAAACAATTGACAAGTGTTATAAACTTCATGGTTATCCTCCGGGGCACCCTAAGTTCAAGTAGCAGATATCTCAAAACAGTGCACAAGCCCATCAGGCGTCAAGTGTCACATAAACTCACCAGTACACACAAGGTGAAGGACTAACTCAAAGCCAATGCAGACAATTGATTGAGTTCTTGAGCTCTAAGCTCCAAGCCGAGCAGAATCTCCCCACGGAACATCAACCCGAGACAACTGTGTCATGCCTTACTGGTATATGTTCGGCCACCTCCCATATCCCTAATATCACAAGAATGAACTGGATAATGGATACAGGAGCAACTCATCATATCTGTTGTTCCTTATCCATGTTCAAATCATCTAGGGCCATTCAATCTAAAGTCATATTACCCAATGCTCTCACAATTCCGGTCACAATTGCTGGTTCAGTTGCTGTAACCCGTGACCTTATCCTAAAAAATGTTCTTTATGTTCCTGATTTCCAATTTAATCTTTTATCAGTAAGGTCCCTTACAGATAATCACAATTGCTGAGTATCTTTTATGTCTGATTCTTGCAAAATCCAGGATACCAGCCAGAGCAGGACGATTGGGATGGGTAAAAGGCTTGGCAACCTGTATGTGCTACTGCAGCCTGATAGGTCTTTTCCCTCTTATATTTGTAACACTTCCTTTTCTACTAGTGAACAATGGCATTGCCGTATGGGGCACCCTTCTTTTAACAAATTGTCTAGTTTGAAGGGTGTTCTGAATATAGAAAATACTGATACTGTAAACATTTGTCACACATGTCATTTGTCCAAACAAAAGCGCCTTCCTTTTGCGCCAAGTAATAACAACTCTGCTCGATCTTTTGAGCTTTTACATATTGACATATGGGGTCCTTTTTCTCAAACCTCTGTCGATCGCTTTCATTTCTTTCTTACGATTATTGATGATCATTCCCGATACACATGGGTGTACATGTTAAAATCCAAATCCGATGTGTTATCTATTTTTCCAGACTTTTGTCGGATGGTTAGTACACAATTTGGTGTCACATTTAAGTCTGTTCGAAGCGATAATGCTCCCGAACTTGGCTTTACTGACTTCTTTGATAAGGCAGTAATCATTCATTCTCGCTCATGTGTCGAGAGATCTCAACAAAATTTGGTTGTTGAAAGAAAACATCAGCACATACTCAACGTAGCCAGAGCATTACTCTTCCAATCCCACATCCCTCTTGATTACTGGTGTGATTGCATCACCACATCCGTGTACCTCATTAACCGTACACCTTCACCACTCCTTGCTCACAAAACTCCATTTGACTTACTACATGGTAAACCACCCTCTATTCACATCTTAAAGTTTTCGGGTGTCTATGTTATGCTTCCACACTCGCCTCCTCACGTCACAAATTTTCTCCTCGAGCCATCTGCTGTGCCTTTATTGGATATCCCTGTTGGCGCAGCGGATCCGGATCCCGCTCACGGGGTGCAGCGGAAGATTTAAAATTTTGGACCCGGGAACGGTCAATACATAGTATAAACAGCAATTAAACATTCATAGGATGTTTAGTTTGGTACCTTGCTGGAGTCTAGGCGCCTGGCTCCGACCAATTTCACGAGGAAATCGGCACTTCAACGGTAGGTGGTTGTCGTTCTCCTAATCCGTCCACGACTGAAATCTCGATCCCTTCGTCGGTCTGCACTAGAAAACGCGACGAATATTTCACGTACGGAATCTCCTCGTCGGAACTGTCGGAACAAGTCCGACGGCGGCGGAGGCGACAGCGGGGCGGCGGCGGCGGCGTGAGGATGTGAGGAGAGGGAGGAAGTGTTTAGGGTTTTGGTACAATGTCAAATGCAAACCCTAGGGCCCTATTTATAGATTCTACATGGGCTTGAACCGGCTTAATGGGCTTGGGTCGGGCCCAGTCCCTGAGTGCACTTTCGTTTCAAGTCCATCACTGTGGCTCCATCATAATCCCGATCGACGATCAGATCGGACCGATCTACACAGTTTACAAAACTGAGCATTATGATGCGAAAACAATTTTTCGAACCACCTACCCAAAACACATCTAGTACTCTGGCCAGAGATTTGTCACACTATTATCTCCTCAGATAGCATAGGATATCCACGCACAAGGGCGAGCGATGAATCCTCGACAACGAAGCATCGACTCCTACATGCATCGGGACCTCACCCAACCCCGCCACCTGATGACCCCAACTGAGTTGTTAAACGGGTCAAAGTGAGGCAACTATCATGTAGAGTCTCAATGACGTTTTGAGTAATGAGGGCTAATATGTACAACCAAGACCTCGGACTTAATTCACTCGACAAATGGTAACCACTTGGAAAGTCCGAACGAGGGTAGTTCGATAGAGCACCAGGTCACTATCCATCTGCATGCTCCGAACATCACAATGTTCCCTACCAATGAAACGTGGTACTTCACATCGCAGATGCTAGTCTCAAACTCGGACGGCCTTATCCTCATTTTGACTGCCCAATAGACTAGGAACGAGTTTAGAATACACAGTGACTATTAGATGTGTTTCATGATAGCCATCATATCCACTATCACATCTAAGATACACTATGGTGCATTCCAGGTCTTTATCCAACACAGTTGTTAACAATATAAAATAATGACGATAAAGAATGCCATAATACAATACGAATTTCATAAATAAAGATCGTTTTACATAGAGTCAACAAGAATCCACACGCCACAAGTTGGCTAGTTGGGCACCTACTCTAACAATCTCCCGCTTGCCCTAAAGCCAACTACTCATCAGACGTAGTCCCATTGTTTCGCGATGTTTTTCAAACATCGGTCCTGGCAAGGGCTTCGTAAGTGCATCAGCAATGTTATCTGCAGAGGCGACTTTATCAACTGCTATGTCACCTCTAGCCACAATATCCCGGATTATGTGGTATTTCCTCAGTATGTGTTTGGATCTTTGGTGAGACCTAGGTTCCTTTGCTTGCGCAACGACACCCGTGTTGTCACAGTACACCGGGACTGGACCAAATCCTTCAGGGATTACGCCCAACTCTTGGATGAAATTCCTCATCCAAACTGCCTCTTTAGCAGTAGCTGATGCTGCGATGTACTCAGCCTCAGTGGTTGAATCCGCGATGGTGTCTTGCTTGGAACCCTTCCAAGAGACAGCACCACCATTGAGCATGAATACAAATCCAGAGGTTGACTTCGAATCATCCACATCGCATTGGAAGCTAGAATCAGTGTAGCCTTCCAACTTCAGTTCACCACCCCCATAGACCATGAACATATTCTTAGTCCTTTGTAAGTACTTAAGAATATCTTTCACAGCCTTCCAATGCATTTGGCCGGGGTTGGCTTGGTAGCGGCTCGTGATATCAGAGTATGGTATCGATGTAGGCATCTTGGGTGAGTCCGAGCATCCTTTTCGATCTATCCCTATAGATCTGTATTCCTAGAATATAGGATGATTCACCCATATCCTTCATCGAGAATCTACTACACAACCATACTTTAGTCGACTGTAACATTCCTACATCATTCCCAATGAGTAGAATGTCATCAACATAAAGTACAAGGAATGTCAAAGCATTTTTAACTACCTTCTTATACACACATGGATCCTCGGGATTCTTAATGAAACCAAATTATTTAATTGTTTCATCAAATCTCAGGTTTCAACTTCTCGATACTTGTTTGAGATCGTAGATCGATCTCTGAAGTTTGCATACTTTATGCTCACTTACTACAGATGTGAAACCCTCAGGCTGCATCATATAGATCTCTTCTTTAATGTTTCCATTGAGGAACGCAGTTTTCACATCCATTTGCCATATCTCATGGTCGTACCATGCGGCTATGGCTAGTATGATTCTAATTGACTTGAACATTGCGACTGGTGAGAAGGTTTCATCATAGTCAACACCTTGTCTTTGAGTGTAACCTTTCGCGACCAGTCGTGCCTTGTAGGTCAGTACCTTACCATCAGGCCCAAGCTTTCTATTGTATATCCATTTACACCCAATAAGAACTATTCCTTCGGGAGGATTAACAAGGGTCCAAACTTGGTTTGAATGCATTGAGTCAATCTCAGATTGCATTGCTTCAAGCCACAAATTAGAATCGGCATCGGAAATTGCTTCCTTGAAAGTTCTTGGATCACATCCAATACTTTGATCACTTTGATCATCTTCAAGGAGGAAACCATATCTAACCGGAGCCCTAGGAATCCTTTCAGATCTCCTAGGTGTGTCCATATCAAGTATTGGCTCTTGAAGTGCGGGAGACTCACTTGGTGCTTCAGTTGGTTCTCGAACCTCTTCGAGTTCTACTATCTTGCCTTTTCTATCAAGTAGAAATTCCCTTTCCAGAAAGGTGGCATTTCAAGAAACAAACACTTTTGTTTCATTGGGATAGTAGAAGTAGTATCCAATAGAATTCTTTGGATACCCAACAAAGTAACATAAGATGGATCTATTATCCAGCTTATCTCCCACTGTCTGCTTCACGTAAGCAGGACATCCCCATATCCTCAAGTATGATTATTTGGGTGGCTTGCCCATCCATGGAGTCTTATCCACTGCCTTGGTATGGACATTGTTCAACAACATAACCACCGTTTCGAGCGCATAGCCCCAAAACAAGGCAGGAAGTTCAGTGAAACTCATCATAGATCGAACCATGTCCATCAAGGTTCGATTACGACGCTCCGCTACACCATTGAGCTGTGGTGTGGCCGGAGGGGTCCACTGTGAGAGAATCTCATTCTCTTTAAATAGTCTTGAAACTCGGCACTCAAGTATTCTCCACCTCGATCGGATCGAAGTGTTTTAATACTTTTTCCCAATTGATTTTTCACTTCAGCCTTGAATTCTTTGAACCTTTCAAAGGATTCAGACTTGTGCTTCATTAAGTACAAGTACCCATACCTAGAGTGATCATCGGTAAAGGTGATGAAGTAGATGTGTCCGAACTTAGTACCAATGCTATGTGGGCCACACATATCAGTGTGGATCAAATCCAATAGGCCTTCAACACGTTCAGCTTTGCCCGTGAAGGGCAACTTAGTCATTTTTTCCTTGAGACAAGACTCACAAGTTGGTAGGGAGTTAATGTCAGACATATCAAACATGTCACTCCTAATCAACTTGTTCATCCTATTTAAGGAAACATGACCTAGCCTAGCGTGCCAAAGCAAATATTCATTCTTGTATATATTGCAAATCGAATTGGCAAAATGACAAGAATATCCATCACTATCAAGCATAGAATCAGAAATGATGTTCTTTATTAATTCAGGAACAAATAAAACGTTTCTCAACAACAACTTAAAATTTGAAGACAGAAATAAATAAACATCTCCTATAGCTACAGCAGCAACCCTTGCTCCGTTGCCAAGCCACAAGTGTGTTAGGACCGAAAAATGGGAGATATTAATGCAAGCAAGCGTTGCTATAAATAAAAAAATATTTTGCGGTGCTATAAAGGAGCTACAATAGCTCATGGCTCTTGAACATTAAAATACTAGAGCACCGGAGACAGATCTGGTACGAAATAAAATCATGCGGAAAACACCAGAACTGAATCATAAATTTTAAAACACGATACAAACAGATTTCTGTAAACAAAAATCTGTTCGACTGTGCGTATGTGTGACAGTTAATATGCGATGCTAAATTAAAGTGCGTATGCGGAATAAATAACAGAATACAATACACAACTTATTTGTTTATGGAAGTTCGGACATCAACGTCCTACGTCTCCCATTCTTCCTTCTTCAGGAAGGTTCCACTAGAAGATTTGATCTACACATCGTCTACAGACCCGATCCCGCAACCAGCAGCTGCGAGAACTCCTAGACTCCACCAGCCCTCGGCTGTCACTCACTTGTTTTACGCCTATGTGAGAAAGGCTACAAACACAGATTTTAACGTCGTCGTGCTTGGACGGGATCTGATTTTTGTTTGTGATTCACTCGCTAAACAATTACGCACATCTCTCAAAATATGCGAGTGAATCTGTGTGTGTGAGATTTTACAGTGAACGCTCAACTCTCTAAAGAATAAATCTCACACACTGGGAAAATGCTTCTACAAAAGTTGATTGAGACTCAGCAGTCGACACTCGTTATGCGCTCCTCTCTAATGGCGGTCGACTACTTCGTCTCCAATTTTCTTCCCTCTATTTGTTCTTTTTTTTAATCCTCACAGAATCATCATCTTCTTCCTTCAAATCTTCTCCCTTAAATAGCCTCTGTCCAAATACAATCCGTTGGACACAAGTTCTTCCCGTTGAAAGATGTTCTGTAAAGTACCGACAGGGAGTTGTCCTTGTGTCCTTTTCTTTTGCAGGCTTTTTGTCGTCTTCAAAATTTGAACTAGGCTCAGCAGTTGACATCCAGCTTTAGTAATTCTTCATAATATAATTCGTCAACTGCTTCGCTTGCACCTGATTTCTTCAACATCTGAAGCACCTTACTGCTGAATCACTCTTTTCTTCGCGCTACAGCTGATTTAATTTTCTTTATTTGCAACTATTGATGCGACTGTAGCTCACTGCTGAACATACTGTAGCTTGCGACTGAATAGCCTGTTAAGAGTTAAAACGACGTCGCCCCATCTCTTGCGCTTCTCTTATCAGCTGCTGATTGTAATGACATCACTGATGACGTCATCATCGCTGATCCATCTACTGATTCTGTTGACGTCACTGCTGCTGATCCATCTTGTTGTCTGCTGATATTGCTGACGTCATAGCTGCTGATCACAACTTCTTCTAATCAGCAATGCTGACGTCATCGTTGCTGATCACAGCTTCCTCCAATAGAAATGTTGACGTCATCGTTGTCGATCACAGCTTGTTGTCTGCTGATAATGCTGACGTCATAGTTGCTGAAACTAGATTCTTCCAATAGCACGGTTTCTGATTCCAGCTCTTCTTTACTTCTTAACAACCTCGTCAACAGTAACTTGCTGTTTCATCTTCAACAGCTTCGTCACCAGTAACTTGCTGTTTCATCTTCAACAGCTTCGTCAACAGTAACTTGCTGTTTCATCTTCAACAGCTTCGTCAACAGTAACCTGCTCTTATCTGCACACTATGTATAGTAGTTAGAAACACAATAATAAGTTTTGTGTAATTCAAAACTCAATCTGGATCTATTGATACAGATCCATCAAAGTGGGTCTCACCCTCTCTAAGACGCCAGCTTCTTGTCATTACCTGCAAATCATTGCAGATATGAGATCCACATCCGGTATCAAGTACCCAAGAAGTCGAATTAAGAGACATATTTATTTCGATGTAGAACATACCTTTTGCAGTTCGCAACTGCTCGAGGTAATCCTTACAGTTCCTCCTCCAGTGTCCAGGCTTGTGACAGTGGTGGCAAACATCCTCAGATTTGTTCGGCTTTGAAGTCCTTGCCTTGGGCTTCTTGGCGGGCTTTTGCTCATTCGTAGGGGCAGAACGCTTCTTACCCTTGCGTTTGGGCCCCTTCTTCGCAGAGGAAGAGGAGCCCATAAGGAGGACGGGCTTGTCCTTCTTTATGGTCCCCTAGAACACGACAAGCATGTTTACCACCTCTTCAAGGGTGTCTTCCAGCTTGTTCATGTTAAAGTTGACCACAAAGGGGTCGAATGCAGCAGGGAGGGAGAGGAGAAGCAGATCCACAGACAGCTCATGTGGAAGTGTGATATCAAGGCCAACTAGCTTCTCAATGAGCCCAATCATACGAACCCAATGCTCGTGGACCGAAGTCCCGTCATGCATGCGGCTCGTCATGAGCTCCTTGACAGTAGTGAACCTCTCAGTCCGAGAGTTCTCCCCATACAGCTCCTTGAGATGAAGGTGTATGTCAGCAGCATACACCGTCTTCTCAAAATGCCGCTGCATTTCGTTAGACATCGATGCTATCACATATCACCGTGAAGAGTCCACAGACAGCTCATGTGGAAGTGTGACTATCAAGGCCAACTAGCTACTCAATGAGCCCAATCATACGAACCCAATGCTCGTGGACCGAAGTCCCGTCATGCATGCGGCTCGTCATGAGCTCCTTGACAGTAGTGAACCTCTCAGTCCGAGAGTTCTCCCCATACAGCTCCTTGAGATGAAGGTGTATGTCAGCAGCATACACCGTCTTCTCAAAATGCCGCTGCATTTCGTTAGACATCGATGCTATCACATATCACCGTGCCTTTAGCTCGTCGTCCCACCATTTGTCCACCTTTGCCAGCTCCTCAGGACTGGCATTGGCAGGGGCTTCCTTCGGAGGGGTCTTCTCTAGCGTGTAGAGAAGTTTCTCCGAAGCCAAGACAATCTTGAGGTTTCGAAGCCAATCTTGGTTGTTCAAACCAGTGAACTTGTTGCTATCCAGTATAGCAGCAAGTGGATTTTTGATTGAAGACGTTGTAATAGCGGTTTATACTGAAAAGAAAAACAGACATGCATTACTAACTATTCATGAAAAACGCTAAGACATAAAACATGGTCATTTGGTTTTATGAATTACCCTCCCACTATTTTAACGATTTCACCACCCTCTAATGAAATCGAGAAAGCAAGTTTCCTTAGTGGGTACACAGAGTCCAATCAAGAAATCATGGTCCCGAATAATATCAGCCAAACATGATCCTCAAAGGGTAGAGCCCAATTGCAACAGGTGCAACCTCCATATGTTTACCTCACGTCCAGTAAGGGCCCAATAATATGACGCCGATTACTATCACGTGTCAAGACGACCCATAAATGTTGAGTTGTGATGGACGGTCCCCTTAATGTTCCCAATAATATGAGCCAACGTTAAAGGGAGTTCCAACCAACTCACAGCAAGTGTCAATGACGTGTACATCTTTCCGGCATACATAACTCCCTCAATAATATGAGCCGGGCCATGTATACGGGTAGCATCGACGTACACCCATTGTTGATGGAAGGTAGGAAATTTTAAACAATATTTAAATTCCCTTAGCTTATCGAATAAACTTTTAATCTTGATATAAATTTTAAATCAAATTTAAAATGAGGTATTTTTAATTTTGAAATTTGGTCTCAATTATTTTAAATCAAATTCAAAATTTCGGATTCAACAGACATATATCACATATATATAATTGGGATGATCGATGAGCGAGAGCTATGCGATCCGTGGTTGTCAAGCACGGATCTAGGTCCAATCCTAGGTGACATGCAGTATGCAAATGCAATCCTATTACATAAGCTTCCAGTTTTACAAGTCTTCGGTCTTCAATATCTTTGATCATCATCTCCACCATCTTTAAAATTATCCTCCCACTAAGTCTAATATTTATATTTAAATAACCATGACAAATAGGGATAAAGTTTAAAGGGGTGGGAACGGACCATAAACCAGGCCCACTTTGAAATGATTTCAACAATACTACAACCAATAATTGTAAAACCTAGCATACACCTAACACATTGGGCACGACTCTTGATCATCCCAAACATTATCAATTCAATTAATTGACATAAATAAAATAATCAAATCAAATTTGATATAATCTAACGAAATCATATTTTATAAATAAAATCTTATTTTGTTATTATAATTGCATCAAATTTGGGTTCAAAATAATTTTAGGCCCAAAATCTCAAATATTTCAAAAATTAATTTTGGTCCGACCAAAAAGGCCCAATATCAAATATTGGCCCGAAAACCCTTCAGGCCGCCAGGGAAAGGCCCGAAAAAACCCTAGAATTCAAAAACAGCCATCGCAACTCCGCCTCGGAACTGCCGCACACCGCCCGCACGCGTGCAGCAACTGTGCTGCACGCTGTGCGCGCCACCGTGCGCAGTGTGTGCGCACGGGGGGAGGCCACCTGCGCGACCAGTTTGTGCAGGTGGGGCGGCGGCTGTGCGCCAACGTGTGCGCACGGTGTCCGGCCAATGTGCGCAGCGAGTGCGCTCCACCGTTCGCAACATGTGCGCACGGTTACTGGCCAGTGTGCGCACCACATGCGCACCGCCGTGCGCAACATGCGTGCACCACCGTGCGCATCATGTGCGCATGGTTACAGCAACTACCGCCGGGATGTGCGAGCGCAACCACCGTGCGCATCATGTGCGCGCAACATGCGCGGCAGCGTGCGGCGTTTGTGCGGTGGCGGTGCGGCGGTGGCGTGGCGGTGGTGCGGAGGCCGGAAAAAATATTTTTTTGTTTTGAAATTCTGAGATCTGATTCAATATAGGTACAATAAATCTATTGACAGATCCGAGAACAAGCTCTGATACCACTGTTGACGCAGCGGCGGATCCGGATCCCGCTCGTGGGGCGCAGCGGAAGATTTAAAATTTTGGACCCGGGAACGGTCAATACATAGTATAAACAGCAATTAAACATTCATAGGATGTTTAGTTTGGTACCTTGCTGGCGTCTAGGCGCCTGGCTCCGACCAATTTCACGAGGAAATCGGAACTTCAACGGTAGGCGGTTGTCGTTCTCCTAATCCGATCCACGACTGAAATCTCGATCTCTTCGTCGGTATGCACTAGAAAACGCGAAGAATATTTCACGGACGGAATCTCCTCGTCGGAACGGTCGGAACAAGTCCGACGGCGGCGACGGGCGGAGACGGCAGGGCGGCGGCGGCGTGAGGATGTGAGGAGAGGGAGGAAGTGTTTAGGTTTTGGTACAATGTCAAATGCAAACCCTAGGGCCCTATTTATAGATTCTACATGGGCTTGAACCGACTTAATGGGCTTGGGTCGGGCCCAGTCCCAGAGTGTACTTTCGTTTCAAGTCCATCACTGTGGCTCCATCATAATCCCAATCGACGATCAGATCGGACCGATCTACATAGTTTACAAAACTGAGCATTATGTTGCGAAAAAAATTTTTCGGACCACCTAATCCAAAATAGCAGTTTGGCCCCTGCAAGTTTCAAGGATAGTCAAACTAGCCCAAACTTTAGGGAAATTACATTTTGACCCCTATTTAATTTTAGGAAGTCGCTCTTCCATCCTTCCTCCTACTATACTCAACAAATTGAGCTTGATTTTCATGCGGGAATTGAGAAACCAGTACTTGTGTGACCCTCAATGGTTCAGGGATACAGCTAGTCGTGGGCTCACAACATTTGCGACTCCGAAACCACATTTTCAGACTAACCCATCGGATCATGGTAAAGCGTCTAGCAATATCGCCCCATGATCCCCTAGGTGTCACTGATAGTGCCTACAAGAACCAGTCGGTCATGGTTAGCGTACAGTACGGTCCTTTCAACACAAATATCCCAATCAGATCAACGACCATTGGTAAATCGAGAGTCGCTAGAGATCCAATAACCATGCATACATCTTGGAGATCAAATAGTGACATCACGTGTGTTACTAGGCAAACCCATTTACCCAAAACACATCTAGTACTCTGGCCAGAGATTTGTCACACTATTATCTCCATTATCTCCTCAGATAGCATACGATATCCACGCACAAGGGCGAGCGATGAATCCTCGACAACGAAGCATCGACTCCTACATGCATCGGGACCTCACCCAACCCCGCCACCTGATGACCCCAACTGAGTCGGTAAACGGGTCAAAGTGAGGCACCTATCATGTAGAGTCTCAATGACGTTTCGGGCAATGAGGGCTAATCTGTACAACCAAGACCTCGGACTTAATCCACTCGAAAAATGGTAACCACTATCTATCTGCATGCTCAGAACATCACAATGTTCCCTACCAATGAAACGTGATACTTCACATCGCAGATGATAGTCTCAAACTGTTAGAGTAGATGCCCAACTAGCCAACTTGTGGCGTGTGGGTTTATAGACTCTTGTATGAAACAATCTTTATGTATGATATTCGCATTTATTCATATGGCATTCTTTACTTTCATTGTGTTGTAAAATGATTAACAATTGCGTTGAGTAAAGACCTAGAATGCACTAAAGTGTATGTTAGATGTGATAGTGGGTATGACGGCTATCATGAAATACATCTAATAGTCACTGTGTATTCTGAACATGTTCCTAGTCGATTGGGCCGTCAAAATGAGGATAAGGCCGCCCGAGCTCGAGACTAGTATCTGCGATGCGAAGTACCATGTTTCATTGGTAGGGAACATTGTGATGTTCTGAGAATGCAGATAGATAGTGACCTGGTGATCTATCGAACTACCCTCGTTCGGACTTTCCAAGTGGTTACCATTTGTCGAGTGGATAAGTCCGAGGTCTTGGTTGTACTGATTAGTCCTCACGACTCGAAACGTCATTGAGACTCTACATGATAGGCGTCTCACTTTGACTCGTTTGCCGACTCACTTGGGGTCATCGGGGCGGTCGGGGATTGGGGTGAGACCCCCGGATGCATGTAGGAGTCGATGCATCGTGTCGGAGGATTCACCGCTCGCAGACATGCGTGGATATCCTATGCTATCTGAGGGGATAATAGTGTATAAAT
>KQ999998.1:0-13046 GCA_001598015.1 Dorcoceras hygrometricum | reverse complement strand
TCGCCGGAAAAGCTCACGGCTGAACAGTGCTCTAGGGTTCGAAAGATAAGGAACGAAAGGCTGGAAATATTTGCTAAGTATGGAATTGATACCACAATTTGAAGACCAAGTCTTCCTATAAATAGCACTTGCTACGACTGGAAATCAATAACAATCGCTAAAATGACTAACGGCTGGTTCTCAAAACGGCGTCGCACCAACTTACTCAAACGAGTACGCATAAGATACTATACCAGCAGCTGGGTATCCAGTCGCAAGAACAAAACAATGCAACGCTTCTCTCTGTTGGTTCCAGTCGCAACCTCAAAACGCAGCGTTGCAACTAACTCAAACGATGTCGCTCCACTGACGTCATCCAGTCGCTAGCTCTCGCGAAATACCAGCAGCAAGCAACAGCGGCAAAACTCACTCGCAGCTGGACTCCCAGTCGCAACAACGAAACGACGACGTTTCCTCTTCGAGCTACAGGAAAGTTGACCCGCGTTGACATCTACTTCTGCTGAACAACCAGCAGACACTCGCACGCAATTCCACCAGCTGGTACCAGACGCAACATCGAAACGACATCGCGCCAACTAATCTAAATGCAGTCGTTTTGATCCTCATCGCAAATACACTAACGCACCTGCTGATCACAACACGCGCAACCAGACTTCGCGCAAACGACAGCATTTCATGAATCTCGCGCTAAAATACGCTTCGACTGGTTTTGCCACCAACCAGCTGCTAGCTCACAAAAACCAGCTGATACTCAAAAACACGAAAACTTCCAGAATTGCTCCAAACGCTATTTCAGACCCGAAAATTCCAACCAAACTCTCAAACAAAGATTTGACCAGCAGGAAACTCCCAAAAGCCGATACAATCAACAAACAAATCTTAATACAAATCCAGGTCTCACAGTACTTCTCCTCTCACTACCCACTGCATTTGACCCCTTTGTCGTCAACTTCAACATGAACAAGCTGGCAGCCACCCTTGAAGATGTGGTTAACATGCTTGTAGTGTTCGAAGGAACCATAAAGAAGGACAAACCCGTCCTCCTCATGGGCTCTTCTTCCTCTGCGAAGAAGGGGCCCAGACGCAAGAGCAAGAAGCGTTCTGCTCCTGCGAAGGAGGAAAAGCCCACCAAGAAGCCAAAGGCAAAGGCTTCCAAGCCAAACAAGCATGAGGATGTTTGCCACCACTGCCACAAGGCTGGGCATTGGAGGAGGAACTGCAAGGAGTACCTCGAGCAGTTGCGAACTGCGAAAGGTATGTTCTATATTGAAATAAATATGTCTCTTAGTTCGACTTCTTGGGTACAAATGGAGCAAGAGTTGCTGCTATAGCTATAGGAGATGTTTATTTATTTTTGTCTTCTGATTTTAAGTTGTTATTGAGAAACGTTTTATTTGTTCCCGAATTAATAAAGAAAATTATTTCTGTTTCTATGCTTGATAGTGATGGATATTCTTGTATGTTTGCTAATTCAATTTGCAATATTTACAAGAATGAATGTTTAATTGGAATTGGGGAACGCGAAAATGATTTATACACCTTAAAATTAAAAGACGTTCCAACTCGTGATGTCGAAGCACATACAACAACGATTAAACGGAAACGCGATAATTTGAACCCAGCACAACTTTGGCTCGCTAGGCTAGGTCATGTTTCTCTAAGTAGGATGAACAAGTTAGTTAGGAGTGACATGTTTGATCTGTCAGACATTAACTCCCTACCGACTTGTGAACCTTGTCTTAAGGGAAAGATGACTAAGCAACCCTTCAAGGGCAAGGGTGAGCGTGCTAAAGGCCTATTGGATTTGATCCATACTGATGTGTGCGGCCCGTTTAGTATTGGTACTAAATATGGTCACACATATTTCATCACCTTTACCGACGATTACTCTAGGTATGGGTTCTTGTACTTAATGAAGCACAAGTCTGAATCCTTTGAAAGGTTCAAAGAATTCAAGGCTGAAGTAGAAAGTCAACTAGGAAAAAGTATTAAGTCACTTCGATCTGATCGAGGTGGCGAATACTTGAGTGCTGAATTTCAAGACTATCTGAAAGAGAATGGGATTCTCGCTCAGTGGACCCCTCCGGCCACACCACAGCTCAATGGTGTAGCGGAGCGTCGCAATCGGACCTTGTTGGACATGGTTCGATCTATGATGAGCTTCACTGAACTTCCTACCTCGTTTTGGGGCTATGCGCTCGAAACGGCGGTAATGTTGTTGAACAATGTCCACACCAAGGCAGTGGATAAGACTCCATATGAGATATGGATGGGCAAACCGCCCAAGTACTCATACATGAGGATTTGGGGATGTCCTGCTTACGTGAAGCAGACAGTGGGAGATAAGCTGGATACGAGATCCATCTTATGCTACTTCATTGGGTATCCAAAGAATTCCATTGGATACTACTTCTACTATCCCAGCGAAACAAAAATGTTTGTTTCTAGGAATGCCACCTTTATGGAAAGGGAATTTCTACTTGATAGAAAAGGCAAAATAGTAGAACTCGAAGAGGTTCGAGATCCAATCGAAGTACCAGGTGAGTCTCCTGCATCTCCAGAGCCAGTACCAGAAATGGTCGCACCTAGGAGATCCGAAAGGGTTCCTAGGGCTCCTGAGAGATATGGTTTTCTCCTTGAAGATGATCAAGGTGATCAAGTTGTTGGATCTGATCCAAGAACTTTAAAGGAGGCAATTTCCGATGCAGATTCTAATTTGTGGCTTGAAGCAATGCAGTCTGAGTTTGACTCAATGCATGCTAACCAAGTTTGGACTCTTGTTAACCCTCCCGAAAGAATTGTTCCTATTGGGTGCAAATGGGTATACAAGAGAAAACTTGGGCCTGATGGTAAGGTAATGACCTACAAGGCACGACTGGTCGCGAAAGGTTACACTCAAAGGCAAGGTGTTGACTATGATGAAACCTTCTCGCCAGTCGCAATGCTCAAGTCAATTAGAATCTTATTAGCCATAGCCGCATGGTACAACTATGAGATATGGCAAATGGATGTGAAAACTGCGTTCCTTAATGGAAACATTAAGGAAGAGATCTATATGACGCAGCCTGAGGGTTTCACATCTGTTGAAAGCGAGCATAAGGTATGCAAGCTTCAGAGATCGATCTACGGTCTCAAACAAGAATCGCGAAGTTGGAACCTGAGATTCGATGAAACAATTAAGGAATTTGGTTTCATCAAGAATCCCGAGGAGCCATGTGTATATAATAAGGTAGTCAAAAGCGCTGTGACATTCCTTGTACTTTATGTTGATGACATTCTACTCATTGGGAATGATGTAGGAATGCTGCAGTCAACTAAATTCTGGTTGTCTAGTAGATTTTCGATGAAGGACATGGGTGAAGCATTCTATATTCTTGGAATACAGATCTATCGGGATAGATCGAAGCGGATGCTCGGACTCACCCAAACTACCTACATCGATACCATACTTAAGAGGTTCTCTATGGAAGAGTCCAAGAGAGGACACCTACCTATGTGCCACGGGGTCACTCTATCTAAGTCTATGTGTCCAAAGACTGATGAGGAGATAGAGAGTATGACACGTGTGCCATATGCCTCGGCAATAGGTAGTATTATGTATGGCATGATCTCGACTAGGCCGGATGTCGCATATGCTCTGAGTGTCACGAGCCGCTACCAGGCCAACCCCGGCCAATTGCATTGGAAGGCTGTGAAGGATATTCTTAAGTACTTGCGAAGGACTAAGAATATGTTCATGGTCTATGGGGGTGGTGAACTGAAACTGGAAGGCTACACTGATTCTAGCTTCCAGTGTGACATGGATGATTCGAAATCTACCTCTGAATTTGTATTCATGCTCAATGGTGGTGCTGTCTCTTGGAAGAGTTCCAAGCAAGACACCATCGCAGATTCAACCACTGAGGCTGAGTCTATCGCAGCATCAGTTGCTGCTAAGGAGGCCGTTTGGATAAGGAATTTCGTCCAAGAGTTGGGCGTCATTCCTAATGGAGTTGGTCCAGTCCCGGTGTACTGCGACAACACGGGTGCCGTTGCACAAGCAAAGGAGCCTAGGTCTAACCAAAGATCCAAACATATACTGAGGAAATACCACATAATCCGGGACATTGTGGCTAGAGGTGACATAGCAGTTGAGAGAGTCGCCTCTGCGGACAATGTTGCTGATCAACTTACGAAGCCCTTGCCAGGACCGTTGTTTGAGAAACATCGCGAAACAATGGGACTACGTCTGATGAGTAGTTGGCTTTAGGGCAAGTGGGAGATTGTTAGAGTAGATGCCCAACTAGCCAACTTGTGGCGTGTGGGTTTATAGACTCTTGTATGAAACAATCTTTATATATGATATTCGCATTTATTCATATGGCATTCTTTACTTTCATTGTGTTGTATAATGATAACAATTGCGTTGAGTAAAGACCTAGAATACACCAAAGTGTATGTTAGATGTGATAGTGGGTATGACGGCTATCATGAAACACATCTAATAGTCACTGTGTATTCTGAATTAGTTCCTAATCGATTGGGCCGGATAAGTCTGAGGTCTTGGTTGTACTGATTAGTCCTCACGACTCGAAACGTCATTGAGACTCTACATGATAGGCGTCTCTCTTTGACTCATTTGCCGACTCACTTGGGGTCATCGGGCGGCGGGATTGGGTGAGACCCCGATGCATGTAGGAGTCGATGCATCGTTGTCGAGGATTCACCGCTCGCAGACATGCGTGGATATCCTATGCTATCTGAGGGGATAATAGTGTATAAATCTCTGGCCAGAGTACTAGAAGTGTTTTAGGTAAATGGGTTTACCTAGTTACACTCGCGATGTCACAATTCGATCTCCAAGATGTATGCATAGATATCGGATCTTTAGCGACTCTCGATTTACCAATGGTCGTTGATCTGATCGGGATATGTGGATTGAAAGGACCGTACTGTACGCTAACCACGACCAACTGGTTCTTGCAGGCACTATCAGTGATACCTAGGGGATCATGGGGCGATGTTTCTAGACGCTCTTACCATGATCCGTTGGGCAGGTCCGGAATTGTGATTCCAGAGCCACAATGGTTGTGGGCCCACGGCTAGCTGTATCCCTGAACCATTGAGGGTCACACAAGTACTGGATTCGAGATTCCCGCACGGATACTGAGCTCAATGTGTTGAGCATAGGAAGAGGATTTTGGAGAGTGCGACTTCCTAAAAGTCAACAGGGGTCAAATCGTGATTTCCGCTGTTGAGGGGCAAAACGGTCATTTTGCACTGGGGTTATGAAAAATGGTTTTTCAGATCATAGTATTCAGTTTTGGAAACTGAGTTGATCGGTCCGATCTGATCGGCGATCGGAGTTACGATGAAGTCACGATGATGGGGATGGACCGAATGTTCATCCGTTGGACCCGGGCCCGTTGGGCTGGTCCAAGTCCATCATCAAGTCTACTTAAGGTAGACTTAGACTTAATCACACAAAAAAAAACATCCACAAACCCTAACCCTAAGAGCTCTAGTAGCCGCCGCCTCTCCTCTCCTCAAAAGCCGCCGCCTCGCTTCGCCGGAATTCGTTCCGGCCAACTTGACGAGGAGAATCCATCCGCGCTGATCTCGTCAGGCCTTCTAGTGCAGGCTGACGAAGGAGTCTCGCTTCCGGTCGTGGACCTGATTGACGTAATCTACCGCCGCCTACCGTGAAGTGCCGGTTTCCTCGCGAAACTGGTCGGAGCCAGGCACGAGTTGCCAGAAAGGTAACCCCGACAAACACCCTATGAATGGTTCATAGATTTTTAGATTTAGAATTGTATTGATCGTCTCCCGGCCATTTTTGTTCTTCCGCTGCCTCGCCGGGAGGCGTGATCCGGATCCGCCACGGTTCCCCAACACAAACTCGGGTGGTCTTATCCTCATTTTGACGGTCCAATCGACTAGGAACGAGTTTAGAATACACAGTGACTATTAGATGTGTTTCATGATAGCCATCATATCCACTATCACATCTAACATATACTATGGTGCATTCCAGGTCTTTATCCAACACAATTGTTAACAATATAAAATAATGACTATAAAGAATGCCATAAAACAATACGAATTTCATAAATAAAGATCGTTTTACATAGTGTCAACAAGAATCCACACGCCACAAGTTGGCTAGTTGGACACCTACTCTAACAATCCCCCAGGATATAAAGGATACAAACTTCTTAATCTGGAAACAAACGAGATATTAATATCTCGTGACGTAATTTTTCATGAAAATAAATTTCCATATCAAAATATATCACCTGTTAACCTTTCTGATATGATTTTTGAGGCCACTCCACCATCCCAGATAACCTCCTCTATCCCTGTTGATTCCCAACAGCTTTCTCGTGCCAATAGGCCTCTCCATGCTCCTTCTCACCTTCGAGATTATTACTGCTATTCTACCTCTACCCCCTGCTCTACGTCTACTGATCACCCTATACATCCTCTCGTCAATTATTTCAAACTTTCATCCTCACATCGTGCTTTTGTCCAAAAAATTTCGTCAATCTCAGAACCAACTACATTCTCCCAGGCTGTGTCCCTTCCAGAATGGAGACAAGCCATGGATGAAGAGCTCAAGGCTCTTGAACTCAATCATACATGGTCCATTTTCTCTCTCCATCAAGGGAAATCTGCTGTTGGATGCCGATTACCTCCATGATCTTTTTGCAAGCATCACAAATCTATTTACGATTTAAAACAAGCCTCACGATAGTGGTTCACAAAATTCTCATCCACACTGTTGAGCATTGGTTTTACTCAGTCGCATGCAGACAATTCGTTATTCATCAGAAACTGTAAAAATGTTTTCTTGGCTCTGGTGGTGTATGTAGATGACATTGTGATCGCCACAAATGATCAAACCACAGCCTCTTAACTGAAGATTTCCTCAATAGCAAATTCAAATTGAAGGACTTGGGGAACTTAAAATACTTCCTGGGAATTGAGGTGGCGCGTTCAGCACGTGGTGTGTCCATATGCCAAAGAAACTATGCAATGACCTTGCTCATCGAAGAGGGATTTCTAGGATGTAAACTGTGCACTACCCTAATGGAAGCAAATACTAAGCTCACGCAGGACAGTGGACAAATGATTTCTGATCCATCATCCTACAGGAGACTTATTGGAAGGTTGTTGTACTTGACTATCACGAGACCTGATCTTGCTTTTGCTGTAAACAAATTTAGCCAATATGTTTCAATGCCACGGGTTCCTCATATGGAAGCTGCCCTAAACATACTCAAATATGTAAAGGGAACCGTTGGGCAGGGGTTGTTCTATAGCTCCAGTTATGACTTGAAGCTTAGGGTCTTCTCAGATGCAGATTGGGGGTGCATGCCTTGACACTAGGCGATCTGTCATCGGTTACTGTGTGTCCTTGGATAATCCTTAATATGTCAGGCCTCGTGCTCACAACAGATAAACACATGCGGAAGCTATCAAAAAGTGGGTAAAATTTCGCTTTTAGGCCCGACGGTTTTAAACATATAATTTAAAATACAGCAATACTTAAACTAAGTTTCCCAATTCATAATTCAACCAACAATAAAGCATACATAATTCACAACATGTATCAAACTCCCCTACGGGTACAACAACAAAGCGCAGGGCATTCCCCTGGCTAACTGATACATATATATAAGAATGCTATATGCAACTGGGACACGCTAGCCACCTCCTGGGGCACCACCAGCTGGGTTAAAACCACGACCAGCTGTAGAACCTGGGTTTCCTGAAAACAACGCAACAAAGAAACAAACCAAGCCCCGGAGGGACATGGGGTCAAACCCCAGTACGGAGAGCAACTATACAACAGCAATAAACAGCAAGGAATAAAATGCAGATGCTATGCATGAGACGTCGAATAACAACGGAAAGCTCGGCCCTCGAGGGAGCTAAGGAAATCAAACATAGCTCCAAGAATTACCAACAACATACAGTGGCCATGGGGTGTGTTCACTGTGTGGTAGTGAGCCACTCGTCATGACACCCCACTTACCATATGCATCAAACAACTCAACCTGCTTTTGCCTCGCCCATGAACTGTGGTAGTTAACCACTCGGCGCATGGTGGCTACGATCCCAACAGGGAGATGAGAGTGCGGTATTGCCGCTCGCCCTCACATCCTGGTAAGAAACAACAACAATACAACAAGGTACAAAGAATACCAAAGCTGGAAAAAGGAATACCATGCGTGTATGCAACATGCTGGAATACAAGCATAAACACCTATGCAACACAGCAATAACACAATAGCATACAGAATCCTCAACAGGACACAACCAGCAGGCACGGCCATTCCACATACCAGCAACTACAATCATCCAAGCCATAACCTCGCTGTAATATAAGCTCAAATCCGTACCTTAATACTGAGCAACAATTAACACTGCGAGAAATCCAGAAGACTCTGGTAAAAGCCTGTTAAACACACGACATACACAACATAAATCTAACGGGTTGCAAATCAAGCTCACGGCTGGGAGTCACACTCAACCAGCTGCTCAATATACCTCAACAATAACACAGAAAGCTTAAAACTATGGCTAGGAACAAGGTCTCACCGAAAACCAAAACGTAGTTCTACCCGGTCGACGTAACACTCGAACGGCAGCAACTTCGCGTTCCTCAACTAGCCAATTACAGCTTCTAAAACTGGTACGAAATGGAAGAGCTTCTCGAGAGGAGTCCAACGCTATCTCGCACGAGCAAAACAACCACCGGAAACGACGGGAATTCGCCGGAAAAGCTCACGGCTGAACAGTTCTCTAGGGTTCGAAGGATAAGGAACGAAAGGCTGGAAATTTCTAAGTATGGGAAATGATATCACAAAATCGAAACCAAGTCTTACTTAAATAATTCCCACAACTGCTGAAATCTACACAATCAATTGTCCACCGACAAAATCAGCAGGAACACTACAACCATCAGACGCAAGGAACCAACTGCTGATTCTCAATTAACGCTAAAACAATCGCAAACAAACCAAAGGCTGGTTCTCAAAACGGCGTCGTGCCAACTTACTCAAACGACGTTGCACAGGATACTATACCAGCAGCTGGGTATCCACTCGCATGAACAAAACAATGCAACGCTTCTCTCTGCTGGTTCCAGTCGCAACCTCAAAACTCAGCGTTGCAACTAACTCAAACGACGTCGCTCCACTGACGTCATCCAATCGCTAGCTCTCGCGAAATACCAGCAGCAAGCAACAGCGGCAAAACTCACTCGCAGCTGGACTCCCAGTCGCAACAACGAAACGACGACGTTTCCTCTTCGAGCTACAGGAATGTTGACCCACGTTGACATCTGCTTCTGCTGAACAACCAACAGACACTCGCACGCAATTCCACCAGCTGGTACCAGACGCAACATCCAAACGACGTAGCGCCAACTAAACTAAACGCAGTCGTTTTTAGCCCTCAACGCAAATACACTAATGCACCTGCTGATCACAACACACGCACCCAGACTTCACGCAAACGACGGCGTTTCAGGAATCTCGCTCTAAAACACGCTTCGACTGGTTTTGCCACCGACCAGCTAATAGCTCACAAAAACCAGCTGATACTCAAAAACACGAAAACTTACAGAATTGCTCCAAACTCTATTTCAGACCCGAAAATGCCAACCAAACTCTCCAACAAAGATTTGACCAGCAGGAAACTCCCAAAAACCGATACAATCAACAAACAAATCTTAATACAAATCCAGGTCTCACATAATATCTTGGAGAGCCAAGAAACAACAGGCAGTCTCTAGATCATCCGCTGAGGCAGAATACCGATCAATGGCGGCTTCAACCTACGAAATACTATGGATTCATCAACTTCTTGCGGATCTTGGGGTCAACTTTATCTTTGATAGTCAGGCTGCAGTACATATAGCGTCAAATCCAGTGTTCCATGCAAGGACTAAACACATCGACATTGATTTCCACATCGTGCGAGAAAAGTTCCAACAAGGGATTGTGAAATTGATGCATGTTTCTTCGGCAAGACAGTTGGCAGACCTCTTTACTAAACCGCTACTTTCATCCCGATTTCATGTTCTGTTAAAGAAGGTGGGAGTGCACAACATCCACGACTCGTCGTGAGGGGGAGTATTAGCAGCAATGAATGAGCATAATAACATAACACATCATCTGCCCACGTGGAGTCTGTTGGCGCAGCGGCGGATCCGGATCCCGCTCCCGGGGCACAGCTGCAGATTTAAAAATTTGAGCCCGGGAACGGTCAATACACCTATAAAAACATTCATAGAATGTTCAGAATAGTACCTTGCTGGCATCTAGTCACCTGGCTCTGAGCAATTTCATGAGGAAATCGGCACTTCAACGGTTGACGGTTTTGGCCTCCTAATTCGGTCCACGACCGGAATCCCAATTCCTTCGTCGGTCTGCACTAGAAAACTCGACAAATATTTCACGAACGGAATCTCCTCTCCGGAACGGTCGGAACGAGATTTCCGACGGCGGCGGCGGTGGGGGAGGAGAGGAAAGAAAAATATAAGCTGAAGATCTTTTGGTACGTTTCAAATGAATATCACAGGGCCTCTATTTATAGATTTTCCATGGGCTTGAACCAGCTTAATGGCTTGGGTCGGGCCCAGGCCCAGGGTGAACATTGGTTTCAAGTCCATCACTGTGGCTCCATCATAATCCCGATCGACGATCAGATCGGACCGATCTACACAGTTTACAAAATTGAGCATTATGATGTGAAAATAATTTTTCGGACCACCTAATCCAAAATAGCATTTTGGCCCCTGTAAGCTT
The DNA here is from genome assembly GCA_001598015.1 of Dorcoceras hygrometricum. Lineage (NCBI taxonomy): Eukaryota > Viridiplantae > Streptophyta > Magnoliopsida > Lamiales > Gesneriaceae > Dorcoceras > Dorcoceras hygrometricum. The sequence goes on along the minus strand of KQ999998.1, from coordinate 2,250 downwards.
TAAGGATAGTCAAACTAGCCCAAACTTAGGGAAATTTCATTTTGACACTATTTAATTTTAGGAAGTCGCACTTCCATCCTTCCTCCTCCTATATTCAACAAATTGAGATTAATTTCCATACGGGAATTGAGAAACCAGTACTTGTGTGACCCTCAATGGTTCAGGGATCCAGCTAGCCGTGGGCTCACAACATTTGTGACTCCGAAATCATATTTTCGGACTAACCCATCGGATCATGGTAAAGCGTCTAGCAACATTACCCCATGATCCCCTAGGTATCACTGATAGTGCCTGCAAGAACCAGCCGGTCATGGTTAGCGTACAGTACGGTCCTTTCAACACAAATATCCCGATCAGATCAACGACCATTGGTAAATCGAGAGTGGCTAGAGATCCAACAACCATACATACATCTTGGAGATCAAATAGTGACATCGCATGTGTTACTAGGTAAACCCATTTACCTAACACATCTAGTACTTTGGCCAGAGATTTGTCACACTATTATCTCCTCAGATAGCATAGGATATCCACGCACAATGGCGAGCGGTGAATCCTCGACAACGAAGCATCGACTCCTACATGCATCGGGACCTCACTCAATCCTGCCACCTGATGACCCCAACTGAGTCGGTAAACGAGTCAAAGTGAGGCACCTATCATGTAGAGTCTCAATGACGTTTCGAGTAATAAGGGCTAATCTGTACAACCAAGACCTCGAATTTAATCCACTCGACAAATGGTAACCAATTGAAAAGTCCGAACGAGGGTAGTTCGATAGATCACCAGGTCACTATCCATCTGCATGCTCAGAACATCACAATGTTCCCTACCAATGAAACATGGTACTTCGCATCGCAGATACTAGTCTCGAGCTCGGGCGACCTTATCCTCATTTTGACGGCCCAATCGACTAGGAACGAGTTTAGAATACACAGTGACTATTAGATGTGATAGTCATCATATCCACTATCACATCTAACATATACTATGGTGCATTCCAGGTCTTTATCCAACACAATTGTTAACATTATAAAATATTGACGATAAAGAATGCCATAAAAGAATACGAATTTCATAAATAAAGATCGTTTACATAGAGTAAATAAGAACCCACACGCCACAATTTGGCTAATTGGGCACCTACTCTAACAGAGTCGAGTTGGAAAGGTTCTAGACACCTGTCACTGCCAACCCTTCTCTATAAATAGGCTTAGTAAGCTGATTGTATTTTTTACTCTTTAAACATTTTTCTTCGAGCATAAATAAAACGCTCTTCTTTCACCATCATGAGTTTTTCGCGGTTCTTCAATGGAGAAATGCTCCATTGAAACTTGTTAATCGCTAATATAAAGCAAATTTATGCTCATTCAACTTCTCTCCCTTGGAACACCTCCTCCATAAATGTGACACCCAAACCCAACGGGGCCACGAGAAATGGGGTAAACAAAATTTTCGAATAAAAGAAGGGCTAAAATATAATTTGTTATAAGCTGTATTTCTTATAACTCAAAGGAAACGAAACTCAAGACCAATTCGAAGTTCAGAAGATACTTAAATACGCGCGCTACTGCTAAAAACTTTTGCGGAAACAGGGTATTTCATATAACTTTGCAATTGCGGTTTACAACAGCTGTTATTTGAGATAAATATACAACCATTGCTACTGATTTAATACAGCACAACCTAACCAAAACCATATAACTATGACATGGAAAACGTAGGCCTTGGATAAACACAACGCCACTCATCTGCTGATTCAAGTTCCACCTGATGTTCCTCCTTCAGCTGTCGTACCTGCACCATTTTAAAAGCTAGTGAGCCTAAAGGCTCAGCAAGTAAAATCTGAGTAGTAACAATTTCAATAAAACGCAGGCAGATATTTGTACAATGCATTGTTGGGGATCCGGATCCGCCCCCCGGTCAGGCAGCGGAAGAACAAAAATTATAGAAACCGGGAGACGATCAATACCAAGAACAATTCTATATGTATCAACATACATAGGGTGTTTCAGGCGTGTTACCTCGCTGGCACTTGTGCCTGGCTCCAACCGGTGTTTCAAGAACCCGGCGCTTCTCGGTTGATTGCGGTAGTTATGTCAATCCGGTCCACGACCAGATCCGAGACTCCTTTGTCAGACTGCACTAGAAGTCCTGACGAGATCAGCACGATCGGATTCTCCACGAAAAACTAGGCCGGAACGAAATTCGGCGAAGTTGGGCGACGGCGGCTGCGGCGCACGGCGGCGG
>KQ999995.1:128074-163469 GCA_001598015.1 Dorcoceras hygrometricum | reverse complement strand
TCAAAGTGAGACGCCTATCATGTAGAGTCTCAATGACGTTTCGAGTCGTGAGGACTAATCAGTACAACCAAGACCTCGGACTTATCCACTCGACAAATGGTAACCACTTGGAAAGTCCGAACGAGGGTTGTTCGATAGATCACCAGGTCACTATCTATCTGCATGCTCAGAACATCACAATGTTCCCTACCAATGAAACATGGTACTTCGCATCGCAGATACTAGTCTCGAACTCGGGCGGCCTTATCCTCATTTTGACGGCCCAATCGACTAGGAACACGTTCAGAATACACAGCGACTATTAGATGTGTTTCATGATAGCTGTCATACCCACTATCACATCTAACATACGCTTTAGTGCATTCTAGGTCTTTACTCAACGCAATTGTAAATCATTCCACATATAATGAAAGTAAAGAACGCCATATAAGTAAATGCGAATATCATATATAAAGATTGTTTGTACAAGAGTCTATAAAACCCACACGCCACAAGTTGGCTAGTTGGGCATCTACTCTAACATTTATCGGGATACTCAAGAAAGATCATACTTGAGTATTCTAATTCCCTGACTCTCACTGTCAAATTATACCTTCGTTATCTTCTGTTCAGAAAATACTTCACTTATTGTTTTCAAGCTCTGTTTCAACACTTCCCGAGAACTTCACAGAATAAAAGTCTGATATCTGTAGCAAATGTTCCCATTATTCAAATTCAATCCTATTTATAAGTGAAAGTCTCTGGTTTCTGTGGAATTTCCAACGCAATCGGTATGAACTCCACGTGTCATGCTGAGTATCAAAATAGGATATACTCACACCGATTCGAAAACTAGATATCGTTAAACAGATTCTTCAACTGTTGTTTAACTTAATCAGTTGATGTTCGAAATAATCAAACTTTGTTTATATTAGAAATCCTACGACTGGGTTTAACGTTTCTTCATAACGCAGTAGCAGCAACCAGTCGCAGTGATCGGTTCGCAACAATCACCAGTTACCATAAGAATCATTTGCAAAAATAACCAGTTGCTGAGTTCCTCTTTCTCATAATATCCAGTCGCAGCAAGAATCCAGTCGTAGCACTTCGAAATCAAAACGATGTCGTTACACCTAATCTCAACGACTGGTCTCGCTAATTTATTCAGAACGACATCGTATTGATGTTCCTGTTTCATAAGTCAAAACGATGTCGCATTGCTCCCTCGGCTGGAACCAGATCTCACATACTTGCATCGACTGATTTGCGTTAAAATCAAAACGACGACGCCGTGCCTACATCATCAAAACCAGTCGACACCTTAATAAACCAGCAGGTGCACCAGAACTCCCGCAGCTGGTTCCCACGTGCATAATAGTAACCAACACGTGGCGCTTCCTCGTTGATCCTTATATTTACGCATCTACTGCCAGTAGCAACCAGTACAAGCGCAACGACTGAAATTCCAAATTCGACCAGTCGCAAGCTACAGTACCGTTGACCCACGTTGACTTTGCTACAGTAACCTGCTGCTGACCGATTTCATCAAATTCGCTTCGTCTGGTTCCAACCACTTTCAACGATGCAAAGTTCTCAAACACACAACACTTCCAGAAGAAATCCGAGCTCATAATCAAGCTTGATCAAAATCTATCATCTGGAACTTCAATTTACTAAATCTAGATGTAATAATTTCGGGCATTACATCTGGATAACATGGCGAAGGACATTCTCTATAAGACGCTGAACAAGAATTTGTTCAGCAAGATTAAAACCTGCGCCACTGCCAAGGAAATATGGAAGAAGTTGATGAAAATCTGTGAAGGCAATGACGAAACTAAGGAGAACAAATTGACCGTTGCCCAGCAAAAGTATGAGTTCATTAAGATGCGTGAAGGCGAGACCATGGCCGAGTTTGATGAGAGATTCAGTGCTGTGGTGATAGAGGTTACTAGTCTTCGAAAAGAGTATAACAACAGAGATTTGGCTCTCAAGGTGATGAGAACGCTGCCGAGAGAATGGTACGTCAAGACGATGGCGATGAGGGAGTCCAAAGATCTAAAAAAACTTGAGCTACATGATCTGTTTGCTAATCTTAAAGCCTACGAGTTTGAGCTGGAGACCAGATCTGAGGCTGGACCATCGACATCACAACCGACAAAAGCTCTTGCAGCAACTACTTCGGAACAGTGCTCTCCAAGCACTAGAAAGTCTGTCGAACAACTGAGCAATGACGTCATATCCCTCTTCGTCAAGAAGTTTGGGAGATTCATGAGAAAATCCTATAACCCTTCTTTCAATTATAACAACTCTGAAAAGATATCTACTGATTTAAACTGTTATAATTGTGGTTGACCAGGGCATTTCGCAGCAGATTGCAACAGGCCCAAGAAGGATGACAAGAAGAAAGATGATACATCCAAGAAGGATGATAGAAGGTCGACAGAAAGAAGGAGGACCAGATCTGATAAGAGGCCAAATCAAAAGAATGATCGAAAAGTACTTGTTGCAGAGGAGAGTAACAAGAACTGGGTGGATTCAGATTCGGAAACTACATCAAGAAGCTCCTCATCCAGTGATAGTGAGCAAGAAGAAGTTCATTGCCTGATGGCAAACCAAACTACGGAAGATGAGGTATTCGATTTCTCCAATACTGAATTTACACATGAGGACCTTATCAATGCACTAAATGAAATGGTCCATGAGTACCGTAAGCTATCTCAGACATTCGAGGAGATCAAAGCTGAAAACGGATGTTTGAAAAGTAGTTCAGTTGAATCAAGAACTGCTCAGCTTGGGGATTCTGACAGCTTACAAACAGAGTTGAGTAAGCTGAAGATCGAGAATGATTCCTTGAGAAATAAGTCTTGTGAGCTCACATCTGAAAACGAGATATTAAATCATGTGATGAGCTCGTGGACAAAGTCTTCTGTTTCCTTGGGAAAGCTGCATGAGACTCAGAAGCCACTGAATGATAAAAGTGGATTTGGTTTCAGCGATGGAGAAAGCAGCTCTAATGGGACTAGTACTCAGTCAGATCTGGCTGATGGCAGGTTCAAGAAAATGAACTTTGTCAAAGCCAGTGTGACACATGAAACCTGTGAGTCGGTGAAGTACAATGACCAGTATACTGGGCAATTGAACTATAAAGGCAAAGCTGGTATTGGTTACACCAGGCCTGAGAGCAACAGCCCAGTTGGCTAAAGCAGCTCTAAGGGGACTAGTACTCAGTCAGATCTGGCTGATGGCAGGTTCAAGAAAATGAACTTTGTCAAAGCCAGTGTGACACATGAAACCTGTGAGTCGGTGAAGTACAATGACCAGTATACTGGGCAATTGAACTATAAAGGCAAAGCTGGTATTGGTTACACCAGGCCTGAGAGCAACAAGCCCAGTTGGCTAAAGAACATAGATAAAGCGAAATTTGGATCTAAATCATCTGTTCCAAACCAGCGAAGGCGTGGTTCGACGAAGGCCAAATCTGTATGGGTAAAGGTTCAGCCCCAGCGAAATCTGAATGGTCAAAGTGCTAAGCCAAAGCTCAATAGATCTCACAATGTTTTTGCACGAACCCTAGTAGATATCCATACTGGGAAGACTGTCAAAGTATTCAAGTATGGGTCCCGAAAGGGGTAATCCTATCTGGACCCAAGTAAAATTGGGTACCAAAAATTTATTTTCTTGATTGCAGGACAACAGGTACAAAGCTGCAGAATCATTTGGTATCTGGACAGCGGATGTGCGAGGCATGTGACTGGAAATCCAAAGCTGCTGTCAGAGGTGATGCAACACAAGGGAGCCAAAATTATTTTTGGTGATAACTCACACGGTAACACTGTGGGTAAGGGTAAGCTTACCCATGGTAACATTTCCATTAATGATATCCTTGTTGTTGAAAATTTTGTGCTATAATCTGATTAGTATAAGTCAGCCGTGTGACAATGGTTACACAGTTAACTTTCAAAAGCACACTTGCACAGTTCAGAACTCTGATGGTCGGACAGTGTTGGTAGGAAACAGATCGGAGAATACCTACGTTGACAATTAGTCAGATCAGATGAGATCTGAACAGATTTTCCTAGCAGCTGACTCTTCTAAGAGCTGGTTGTGGCACCAAAGGATGAACCATCTAAACTTCAAAACACTTGCCAAATTGAGTAAGCTCGAATTGGTTTCTGGTATGCCCAAAATAAATTTTTCAAAAGACAAGATGTGTGCAGCATGTCAGCTGGGAAAACAAATTCGATCTACTTTTAAAAAGAAAAATGGTCTTCGTTCTTCCCGAAGCTTAGAGCTTTTACATATGCATCATTTTGGTCTTAGACCCGTAACCATCTTAGGGGGAACAAATTACACCCTTGTCGTTGACGATTTTACTAATTTACATTGGTGTTGTTTTTAAAATCAAAAAGACCAAACCGCTGACCAGCTGATTAAGCTTTTAAAACGTTTGCAAAATGACAAATCTTGTACTGTCAATCGGATAAGATTTGATAGAGGAACTGAGTTTTTAAATTATAAGCTATCCTCTTATCTGGAAGACATTGGAATAAAGCATAAGCTTTCAGCAGCTAGAACTCCTCAGCAGAAGGGCTAGCTGAGAGGAGAAACCGAACTTTAAAAGAAGCTTCTCGATCTATGATTGCTTATTCCGGTATTTCACAAAAATTCTGGGCAGAAGCAGTTAACACAGCTTGCTACACTTAAACAAATCTATGATTAATAAGAACCATGGTGTTACCTCATATGATATCTATAGTGGCAAGAAACCTGATATATCATATTTCAGGTTTTTTGGGTGCAGATGTTTCATTCACAATAACGGTAAAAATCACCTAATAGCTTTTGAAGCCAAATCTGGTGCAGGTCTGTTTCTCGGATATTCAGCAGTGAGCAAAGCCTACAAAGTATTTAACAACCGGAGCTTGACGGTTGAAGAATCAGCTCACGTAGTGTTCGACGAGACCAACTTTCGATCCAATTCAGCTACGAGCTTACATGACTTGTGTTCACTTCTGGAGTCAACCAGCCTTGGTGATTCGACTGATGACATGGCATAGATTCGATACACAGCTGATCCCAAACCAGCAATGGACACACCACATGACAATGCACAAGCAGATCTGACAGATAACTCAGTACTCATTGATTTGACCAATGTTGACCCTGTACAGGAACAGATCTCGACTAGTGCGCCAGCTGCCAGTGCTGAACCAACTACTGCACAAGTGGATACCCAAGCAGATCCTACAGTCCATCAATTGGTATCCAGACCAGCTTCAGATGCCCAAGCTATCAACGAAGGTTATCAATTGGCATCCAATCCAAATCTCGAACAACAAAGTTCTCATCAATTGGTGTCAGACAATCCAGATCAAGCAATCCAGCCTGACATCCAAGCATAACAAGGAGCTAATCCAATCGGATCTGACCTTCGGTGGAATAGAAATCATCCACCCGAGCAGATCATAGGTAACATTCACTCTCCTATTCGCACACGAAGCCAGCTAATGCATGAGTATTTCAATTCAGCATTCATATCTCATATAGAACCTAAGCTGATAGAATAAGCCGTAGCATACCCAAGATGGATAGATTCTATGCAAGAAAAACTCAGTCAATTTAAAAGAAACAATGTATGGCAATTAGTTCCTAGACCTACTAATCATTCAGTAATAGGAACTAAATGGGTCTTTAGGAACACGCTGAATGAGGATGACATAGTAATTAGAAACAAGGCTAGACTGGTAGCTCAGGGATTTAGACAATTATAGGGAATAGATTTCTGTGAGACCTTTGCTCCAGTAGCTAGACTAGAAGCCATTCGCATGTTTCTTGCATATGCTGCATATAAATACTTCAAGGTCTTTCAAATGGATGTGAAGAGTGCCTTTCTAAATGGCATCTTAACAGAGGAAGTGTATGTTGCACAACCTCGTGGCTTTGTTAATCATACATATCCAGATTACGTTTATAAACTGGATAAATCTATATATGGGTTGAAGCAAGCACCCAGAGCTTGGTATGATACTCTGTCAAAATTCTTGATTGAGCATGATTTTGTTATAGGCACTGTCGATAAGACATTGTTTAAATTTATTAAAAATGATCATGTTTTATTGGTACAAATTTATGTAAATGATATCATATTTGGGTCAACAAACCCCAAACTGTGCCAAAATTTTTCTAAGTTGATGCAGGACAAGTTTGAGATGAGCATGATAGGTGAGCTGACGTTCTTTCTGGGCTTACAAGTCAGACAGCTTGAGAATGGGATATTCATCAATCAAGCAAATACACGAAAGAACTGCTGAGAAAGTTTGGCATGGACAACTGTTCAGCAGCAGCTACCCCGATGAGTGCTTCTATCAAGCTAGACAAAGATGAAGCTGGAACAGCCATAGATGTATCCTTGTATTGCGGTATAATTGGCTCTTTGCTATACTTAACTGCTAGCAGACCAGACATCATGTTTGTTGTCTGTATGTGTGCTAGATTTCAAGCAGAGCCTAAACAATCGCATTACATTGCTGTAAACCGTATTTTAAAATATTTAAAAGAAACTTCCAATATGTGTCTTTGGTATCCCAAACACTCCAGCTTTCAACTAATTGGTTACAGTGATGCAGACTTCGCAGGTTATAGAGTTGTTCGGCGAAGCACAAGTGGTACTTGTCAATTCTTAGGAGATCGATTGATTTACTGGTTCAGTAAGAAGCAGACTTCAACTGCTATGTCAACAGCTGAAGTGGAGTATCTAGCTGCTGGAAGCTACTGTGCTCAGATTTTATGGATTCAACACCAGCTTAAGGACTACGGCATTGATGCTTCCGAAACTCCTGTTCTCTGTGACAATATCAGTGCCATCGCGATCACCCAGAATCCTGTGCTGCACTCCATAACAAAGCACATAGATATTCGACATCATTTTATAGAGATCACGTGCTCAAGAAGGACGTCCGGCTGGAATATGTGCCAACATATCAGCAAGTTGCTGATATCTTCATGAAACCCCTACCGGACGCTAAGTTTTCATATTTTTGAAACATTATTGGTCTCTTAGAACTGCCTTAATCTATGATTGTGCTAACACTTTGCAGGTTGAACAGCGTTGGTTTACTTCAGATCTGAGTCTACTGTTCAGGGGGAACAACGTTGATTTTTGGATTTGGTAAACTTTTAGATTTGGGAGAACCTCAGCTTTAGGGGAAACAACAGATCTGAATTAATAAGTGCTGAGTCAGCTGAATGCGTGGGATCTGAATCTATTCAAATTTCACGTATATATAGCTGATGCTTATAAGTGATCAGATCTGGTAGTACCTCAGCTGAAATATCAATTAGTATCAGATATAAAGTTGTGATGTAATTGTTCAAATGACGCTCGTTTTTACTTTTTACCCCTTGTGGTTAAAATTCAAAAGTCTTTTCAAATCTCCTCAAAATTAATCGCGCCATCGGATGATTGACACGTGTGTTGTCATCATGCGAAAAATCACATCAACACTGTAAACGCGTACCGTTTCATATTCTTTCTCTTATATACGGCGTTTCGATTTACTCTAACCTTTACTTTGCGAAAAAAATTGCTATCGTATTCTCTTGCTTTCAGTGCTTTCTCTTTGCAGATTAACTATATTTTGGTGTTTTCTTCGATCAATCATCTACCGAAATGGCATCCTCACTTATCAACAACACAAGCCAAATCTATTTCGACTCAGTGTACGGTATGGACTATGAGGGAATGGTGCAGATGTTTAAGGCCGTCAAGTCATCTGGACTAGTTGGGTTTCTAGGATGCTCATCATCCATCTACGAAGCTACGTTGGTGGAGTTCTTTCAGAATGCTTCAGTAAGGGACGGCAAGGTTGTCAGTACCATTCAGGGCAAGGCCGTTGAGATTATTGAGGAGGTGTTTGCTGAAACGTTTGAGTTGCCGACAGAAGGGTTGACAGAGATGATTGATGTACCAAAGGATCTGGTGTTTGATGCAAGGAGTGCATTCTTTATGGGTGGTGAACAACTTAATACCTCTCGCAAGAAGAGGGATATGAAGCTTGAGTTTAGATTGTTGAATGATATTTTGGCTAAGACTGTGACAGTCAAAGTTGGTTCTTTTTATGCCGTTACCCATGAGAGGTTGATGATGTCTTGTCAGGCCTCGTGCACAACAAAGAGTTAAACCACGCAGAACAATAGCGGAAGCATACAAAAGTGGCTTAAAATTTTCGCTTTTGGCCTGACTGTTTAGAACATAATTTAAAATACCACAATACTTAAAATATCCCAATTTACCAAATCAATTCAGTACAACAGTACAGCATTAAAACACAATCTCTAGTATCAAACAACAACAACTAAAAAGCACAGGACAACCCCCGGCTAACGGTAATGATACATAATATGCTATACGCTAACTGGGACACTCTAACCACCTCCTGGGGCACCACCAGCTGGGTCTACTCCACGACCAGAAGAGTAACCATGGTAACCTGAAAACACGTACAGGAAAATAAACACCAGCCCCAGAGGGACATGGGGTCAAACCCCAGTACGGAGAGCAACTGAAAAACAGCAGTTAGATAGCAACAGATAAAATGTAAATGCCATGCATGATATCAAGGCTACAACCGAACACAGGGAGCCAAAGGATTCCAAAGGCAGCTCAACAATTGGAATCTGAACAGAAGGAAGTTGCCACAATGTGTGTGAGTATATGGGAGCTACCCACTAGTCTCAGCACACGGTACCAGGTGCATAACAACGCTCAACCTGCTGTTTCCCAACACGTGAGATGTGGGAGCTACCCACTCCGCTCACGGTGGCTAACAGTCCCAGCAGGGAGATGAAGGACGGGAGTTACCCGCGCGCCTCTACAAGAACCCTGGCACACTCAATTCAGCAATCAAAAGGCACGGCTATAAGAGATCTGAATCAACATGCAACAGATGCATGTATGCAGTGCAACACAATGCAGCAGGTAACAAGATAATATACACAGCATCACAGAACATAAAGCATAAGCACATATCCATGCCAAATCTCAACGCTGTAACAAGCTCGCATTCGTACCTTAAGTCTCTGTGCAACAATTACTAAAAACTGGGTCCGAGCAACGCAGATCTCACACCTGCTAAGCCAATTACAAACAACTACTCAAGGACCGAAACACAGAAAAGCAACAGCTGGGAGCTACGAACTCGACCAGAGAGCTCTAACTCAACAGAGAGCTCTAAACAAATACAAGGCAGAGTTTGAACACTTAACCCAACAAGCTAGGACGGTACGCTAACAAACTACAGGAGGGAGATGTCTTCGCGCACCTCACCAGCTTCAAGCAAACGTCTAAAAGCAATATCCAAACGAAGCGTCTCAGCAAGAGGAGTCCAACGCTACCACTCTTACTTCAATCGGAGCTGTCTACCGTGGGCAATCGAAGAAGATAAGGTTCGATGAACAGTAACTAGGGTATCGCGACAGAGATCGACAATCGGGAAAATATTCTAAGTGTCGGGAAACAATAATAGAGAACTAAGGCTAAGTCCCCTATCTAAATCTCACCACTGACTGAAACTAGGAACAGATCCACCCACAACTTAAGCTATCACAACTGATATTCCCCCTCGCATCTAGATCTCGCAACAGATCTCACTCTAAGCCTAAACAGCGATCACTTAAACCAAACGACGTCGCAGAGGGTTACTGTCGCAGCTGAACACGTCACCCGCTACTCACTGCTGAACAACTAACCAACATCTGATAGCAACGCAACATCAGATCTCTCACACAGCTGAAAGCTAACGCAACTCACAGCTGAGTCTCTACCGCTAATACAAAATGATGTCGTTCCAACTAATCCAAACGACGACGTACCAACACCCGCTACTGAAAGCACGTTAGGAGACATCTGAATGCCCACGATATCAGACTTCTCCTCAAAACTGAAAACCAGCAATCCAGCGACAACTTCTCACGTCACCACTGCTGAACGCTAGCACTCAACGATAACCCACGCTAACTTCTGAACAGATCTCAAGCCAAAACTCTAACTCTCCAGACTTGTTCCAAGGACTAAAACAAAACCCGATAGCTTCTTCAAGCACATAGATGTAAAGCTGATCTCAATAAAACCCAATTAAGTAACTCAATTAATCTCATCAGCTTTTCCGGTCTCACATCTCTCCCCCACTAAAATAGGATTTCGTCCTCGAAATCAAGCAACTACTGATCTGAACAGGAACTCAACGAAACCAATAGTTCAAGATAACTGGGGAAAAGAACTTAAGCAAACATCTACCGAGAGCTAACAAAAAACCAACTACTGGAATCTGCTACAACACTCACTCAAACAGATGTGGCCACTCACTCTGCATCTTCTCTTCCAGTTCCCAAGTAGCTTCTTCCCTACCATGTTTGCTCCACTGAACCATCACCAAAGGAATGGTTTTGTTCCTCAGCTTTTTCTCTTTTCTATCCAAGATCTGCAAGGGATATTCCACATAGCTCAAAGTCTGATCTAACTCTACCTCGTCAGTTCTCAACACATGCGAAGGATCTGGCTCATACTCCTCAACATCGAAACATGAAACACATCATGTAAGGAAGACAAATATGGTGGCAACATCAAACGATATGCCAAAGGGCCAATCCTCTCAACTATCTAATAAGGACCAACATAACGAGGAGATAACTTTCCCTTGAGACCAAATCTCATAACACTGCGGAAAGGAGAAACCTTAAGGAAAACTAGATCACCAACTGGAAATTCTAAAGGCCTACGTCTCTTATTCGCATAACTTGCTTGGCGATCTTGTGCAGCTTTCATTCGCTGGTGAATCAAATCCACCTGATCTCGCATCTGCTGCACAAACTCTGGAGAAGATAGCTGCTTCTCCCCCACTTCTTCCAACATATCGGCGATCTACACTTTCTTCCATACAAAGCTTCAAATGGTGCCATCCCAATCGTGACCTGATAGCTGTTATTATAGGAAAACTCAACCAAAGACAACGAGTCTTGCCAGCTACCACTAAAATCCATCACAACAGCTCTCAACATATCCTCTAAAATCTGGATAGTCCTCTCAGATTGGCCATCTGTCTGGGGATGATACGCTGTACTCATCGCATCTAGTACCCAAAGCTGTTTGCAAACTCTTCCAAAACCTGGAAGTAAATCAAGGATCACGATCTGAAATAATCGAAACTTGCACACCATGCAAACGCACCACAAAATCTATGTACAACTTCGCCATATTCTTCAAAGAATAGGTCATGCTGTAGGGAATGAAGTGCGTAGACTTCGACAATCTGTCAACTATCACCCAAACTGCATCACAACATCTGCTTGAACGAGGAAAATGAGTGACAAAATCCATAGCTATGTGTCCCAATTCCATTGGGGCACCTCTAAGCTTTGCAACAAACCACCAGGTCTCATCCTCTCAACCTTGACTTGCTGACAATTCAAACAACGGGCTACAAAATCAGCAACCTCACTCTTCAAACCTGCCCACCAGTAATGCTGCTTCAAGGCATGATACATCTTCCTTGCACCAGGATGGACACTATATCTACTACAATGCGCTTCTCACAAGATCTCTTCCTTTAGATCAACCAGATTTGGCACAACAGCCTGCCACGGAACCTTAAGCAAACCATCAGAGAAACAGAACTAGTCCTCAACTGTCCTGCTCTCACAAAACCTCCTGAACCACACGGCAGAGCTAACACAGGCGCAGTAGTTAGCTTCTCCTTGAGCAACAGAAGACTATTCTCGCATTGCTCAGTCCAGACAAACCTCTTGTCTTTCTGAGTCAACTGCGTCATTGGCTTAGCTATACTAGAGAATCCTTCTATAAACCGCCGATAATAGCCAGCCAAACCCAAGAAACTACGAATCTCAGCAACACTCTTGGGATGCTCCCAGTTGAGAACAGCCTCAACCTTACTGGGATCCACAGAAATACCATCGACTGAAATCACATGACCCAGAAACACAACTCGGTCTAACCAAAACTCGCACTTGGAGAACTTAGCATACAGCTGCGAGTCTCGAAGCTTCTGAAGAACCAACTTCAAATGCTCTTTGTGCTGCAACGGAGTCTTAGAGTACACCAAAATGTCATCGATAAACACAACTACAAACTGATCGATGAACTCTCTAAAGACTCTATTCATCAAGTCCATGAAAACTGCGGGAGCATTCGTCAAACCAAAAGGCATAACTAGAAACTCATAATGCCCATACCTTGTACAAAACGCAGTCTTCTCAACATCCTGCTCACGGATGCACAACTGATGGTACCCCAAACGAAGATCGATCTTAAAAAACACAGCCGAACCCTGAAGCTGATCAAACAAATCATCGATCCTAGGCAAAGGGTACTTATTCTTCACTGTCGCCTTATTCAACTGTCTAAAGTCGATGCACATCCTCATCAACCCGTCTTTCTTCTTAACAAACAAGATAGGCGCTCCCCACGAAGACATACTCGGTTTAATGAATCCCTTCTCCAGCAAATCACTAAGCTGAACCTTAAGCTCCCTCAACTCAGCAGGCGCTAAACGATACGGAGCACGCAAAATCGAAGCTGAACCAGGTACCAACTCAATGCTGAAGTCTATCTCCCTCCTCGGAGGAAAACCAGGAATCTCCTCCGGAAACACATCCGGGAAATGTCGAACCACGGGAACCCTACTAAGCTCTACACTCGAAGAAGAAGACGCATCTAAGGCATAGATCATAAAACCAGCATTCTCTAGCGACAACAGGCTAAACATCTCCATCGCAGAGACTAAAGGAATCTTCAACTAGGAATCTTGGCCGTAGAAATTCCATTTCTCGCCAGACTGGGGCCTAAATCGCACAACGCCATGGAAACAATCCACAGTGGCCCTATAGCTAGACAACACGTCCATTCCCACGATACAATCAAATAAAAGAATGTGATGCTCCTGTAATCAAACAACACACGTGACAGTAAAATCAAAAACAAAGCAAGTACCTGCGATAATCCCTCCGCCTGCTCCCTAGTCATGGCATTCACTTTGGACAAATGAGGTCCAGAAAACTGAGGATGGGAAGACTATCCAAACCGCGAAGGACCAGGCTGCTGAAACGGCCTAAACTGAGGCTCCCCTAACCTCTGTTGTGGCGCTGGAAAAGAACGACCTCTAGACGATCCACCTCGACCCTGCGATGGAGCTGCGGTATGTTGCGATCCAGACAAACGACACACTCTAGCAAAGTGTCCATACTGACCACAAACATTGCACGAACCCTGCACACCAACACACTGCGCTGTCGGGTGCTTTCCACCACACTGGCCACAGTACTCCACCTTGGAGCTACTGCCACTACTCGAACTCCCCGAGCCAGGGGAACTAGAACCAGACTTCTTCTTAAACTGTCTACCACGAGGTCTAAACCTCTGATGTCCGGGCTGCTGGGCTACCTGCTGCTGGGGTGGCTGAGACGACTGCACTGACTGGGAAGGTTTCACCCCTGAAACCACGGGACGACTACCTTGTACTCCCTGCGGCCTAACACGCGACCGACGATTCTACAGTCCTTCCTCAATGTCTATAGCCCTGTCCACCGCTTCTGCATAGCTCGCTGATGAACCCGCTAACACAAACGAATACAGCTCTTCATTGAGCCCCTCCATGAACTTGTTCCTCTTCGCCTTCTCTCGGCCAGCAACATGCAGAACATAGGCAAGAAGAGAAGAGAATCTCCGGGCATACTCACCCACGGACATAGAACCCTGAACCAGGTTATCGAAATCACGCTCTCTGGCGTTCACAAAAGATTCCGGAACGTACTCCTGACTAAAGGCAGTACAAAAGCTACTCCACAAAATCCCCACGCCTGTCTCCTCGAGAGTCCTAGAAGCACCTCTCCACCAATGCTCGGCACTTCGTCTCAACTGAAACGTAGCCAAACTCAGTATACGCTCATCGTCATACCTGACACGATCGAACAATCCAGTAATATGCTGCAACCAAGACTCAGCATCAGAACTAGGTTCATCTCCATTGAACGTCTGAGGATTCATCCGCTGAAACCTCGCCATCAATAGTTCCATATCGTCTACACGGGCTGCCAGCTCATCTACCTCCAAGTCAATATGTCTCTCGCGTCCACGACGAGGAACACTACGCTGCACTCCCTCATTCTGACCTTCGGACTCTTCCGGAAACTGTCCTCTACCTCTACCCCTACGTCTAGGCGGCATCTACAGAGGCACTAAGAAGGTAAGGTCTCGCAACAACAGATATATCACAGAACGAGTAAATCACATAGATCACATAATCAAGCACATGCAACAAGCAACCCTGTGCCTAGACTCAAGTGTGACCAAAGAAATCGAGCTTATCCCATCGTAAGGTCTCGCAACAACAGATATATCACAGAACGAGTAAATCACATAGATCACATAATCAAGCACATGCAACAAGCAACCCTGTGCCTAGACTCAAGTGTGACCAAAGAAATCGAGCTTATCCCATCTTAAGCTCTGATACCAAAAATGTCAGGCCTCGTGCACAACACAGAGTTAAACCAAGCAAAACAATAGCGGAAGCATACAAAAGTGGCTTAAAATTTTCGCTTTTGGCCTGACTGTTTAAAATATAATTTAAAATACCACAATGTTCAAAATATCCCAATTTACCAAATCAATTCAGTACAACAGTACAGCATTAAAACACATCTCCAGTACCAAACAACAACAACTACAAAGCACAGGACAACCCCCGGCTAACGGTACTGATACAAAATATGCTATACGCTAACTGGGACACTCTAACCACCTCCTGGGGTCTACTCCACGACCAGCAGAGTAACCATGGTAACCTGAAAACACATACAGGAAAACAAACATCAGCCCCAGAGAGATATGGGGTCAAACCCCAGTACGGAGAGCAACTGAAAAACAACAGTTAGATAGCAACAGATAAAATGCAAATGCCATGCATGAGATCAAGGATACAACCGAACACAGGGAGCAAAAGGATTCCAAAGGCAGCTCAACAACTGGAATCTGAACAGAAGGAAGTGGCCACAATGTGTGTGAGTATATGGGAGCTATCCACTCGTCTCAGCACACGGTACCAGGTGCATAAAAATGCTCAACCTGCTGTTTCCCAACACGTGAGATGTGGGAGCTACCAACTCCGCTCACGGTGGCTAACAGTCCCAGCAGGGAGATGAGGGACGGGAGTTACCCGCGCGCCTCTACAAGCACCCTGGCACACTCAATTCAGCAATCAAAAGGCACGGCTATAAGAGATCTGAAACAACATGCAACAGATGCGTGTATGCAGTGCAACACAATGCAGCAGGTAACAAGATAATATACACATCATCAGAGAATAGCAAGCATAAGAACATATCCATGCCAAATCTCAATGTTGTAACAAGCTTGCATCCGTACCTCAATTCTCTGTGCAACAATTACTACAAACTGGGTCCGAGCAACACAGATCTCACACCTGCTAAGCCAATTACAAACAACTACTCAAGGACCGAAACACAGAAAAGCAACAGCTGGGAGCTACGAACTCGACCAGCGCTATACTACCCCTCTAACTCAACAAAGAGCTCTAATAAATACAAGGCAGAGTCTGAACACTTACCCCAACAAGCTAGGACGGTACGCTAACAAACTAAAGGAGGGAGATGTCTTCGCGCACCTCACCAGCTTCAAGTAAACGTTCGAAAGCAATATCCAAACGAAGCGTCTCAGCAAGAGGAATCCAAAGCTACCACTCTTACTTCAATCGGAGACTGTCTACCGTCGGCAATCGAAAAAAGATAAGGTTCGGTGAACAGTAACTAGGGTATCGCGACAGAGATCGACAATCGGGAAAATATTCTAAGTGTCGGGAAATAATAATAGAGAACTAAGGCTAAGTCCCCTATCTAAATCTCAACGCTGATTGAAACTGGGAATTGATCCACCGAAAACTTAAGCAATCACAGCTGATATTCCCGCTCGCATCCAGATCTCGAAACAGATCTCACTCTACGCCAAAACAACGATCACTTAAACCAAACTACGTCGCAGAGGGTTACTGTCGCAGCTGAACACGTCACTCGCTACTCACTACTGAACAACTAACCAACATCTGATAGCAACGCAACATGAGATCTCTCACACAGCTAAAAGCTAACGCAACTCATATTTGAGTCTCTACCGCTAATACAAAATGCTGTCGTTCCAACTAATCAAAATGACGACATACCAACACCCGCTACTGAAAGCACGCTAGGAGACATCTGAATTCTCACGATATCAGACTTCTCCTCAAAACTGAAAACCAGCAATCCAGCAACAACTGCTCACGTCACCACTGCTGAACGCTAGCACTCAGCGATGACCCACGCTAACTTCTGAACAGATTTCAAGACAAAACTCTAACTCTCCAGACTTGTTCCAAGGACTAAAACATAACCCGATAACTTCTTCAAGCATATCGATGCAAAGCTGATCTCAATAAAACCCGATTAATTAACTCAATTAATCTCATCAGCTTTTCGGGTTTCACATGTCTGCCATCCATGGTGGTGTGAACCTGAATTGGGGCAGACTGTTTTTCAATATTTTTAAGGATATGGTGACCCCTGCTTCCTAGCAAGCCCGAGGGTTTGCAGCGCAAACCTGTATTCTCTTGAAGGGTGCACCAGATCTGGAACTGGGTGAATCAAAGGAGTTCCCGCCCCTCAAGATTCTGACTTCCAAGACTGTTGGCACATATGTTGCCAAGAACAAGAATATCATTGTTGAGGAGGTGGTGAATGAGTCGGTGGTGAAGAAAGCTGCACCAAAGAGGAGACTAGCTCGTGCTGTTGGTGAGCTTGTTGCAATTAAGAAGCGGAATACTGTGGGGAGAGCTGCTCCCGCAGAGAAGGATTTGATGATGGTCCCAGTGGTACAAGATGCGGAACCAATCTCTATTGTAACTGCTGCAACTCCTAAAGCTCACCGTAGACGCGCACCAAAGAGGAAATTGGTGTTGCAAAAAGGTTTTGATGATGAAATTGTTGATGATATTATTCATTAGGTGATTGTGGATACAGCTGCGATTGAGACAGGGGAACCACATTTAGATGAACCAGCTGTGAGACCCAAAAGTTGATTGGATTAACTGAGTTAATTAATCAGGTTTAGCATAGACCAGATTTCACTTGAACAGATCTGGGATGAGCCAGCTTTGGGCTGGTATGCTTGGTGAAGTTATCGGGTCCGTATAAGTCCATGAAACAGATCTGGAGAGTTAGAGATTCTGCGGAGTAAGAATCAGACTTGAGCATTGTTCAATGCGGGTCAACTGTATTCAGATCCTGTAATCAGATCTGGTAGTCGCACGTTATTCTGGGCGCACAGTTGGATATATCGCGTGGGTAACAAAACGTTGTCATTTGGCAAGGAACCAGATTTGAGTTCGAGCATTAGTGCATGGATAGACCCGGTTCTTAGTCCCGATTCGTGTTGCGGAGTAGACCGGTACGGTTCAGGGATTTTAGATTTGATTAGCTAGTGTGCGTCAGATCTTAATGCTATGGGTCCGACGCCGTTTAGTGTTTCAGACTTGAGTTAGCGGGATGACGTGTATTAGTTCGGAGCATGTTTTCTGTGTGACGTCGTTTGGTTAAGTCCCACGTCTATTTCGACGTAGTGTCTAGATCTGGAGTGGTACTCATATCTGTGCTGGTTTCAGTTCAATGCGGGTCAACTGTATTCAGATCCTGTAATCAGATCTGGTAGTCGCACGTTATTCTGGGCGCACAGTTGGATATATCGCGCGGGTAACAAAACGTTGTCAGTTGGCAAGGAACCAGATTTGAGTTCGAGCATTAGTGCATGGACAGACCCGGTTCTTAGTCCCGATTCGTGTTGTGGAGTAGACCGGTACGGTTCAGGGATTTTAGATTTGATTAGCTAGTGTGCGTCAGATCTTAATGCTATGGGTGCGACGCCGTTTAGTGTTTCAGACTTGAGTTAGCGGGATGACGTGTATTAGTTGGGAGCGTGTTTTCTGTGTGACGTCGTTTGGTTAAGTCCCACGTCTATTTCGACGTAGTGTCTAGATCTGGAGTGGTACTCATATCTGTGCTGGTTTCAGATGTGAACCTCAAGGTTGTCGGTGGCTACTACTCACCAGATGTGACCATATTTGAGTTGTATTTAAGATAGAACTTTGACCCTTCGTCCAGTATTCTTTCCCGACACTTAGAAATATTTCCCGTGAGCAAACTCTGTCGCGATACCCTAGCTACTGTTCACAGAACATTATCTTCTCCGATTGCCGGTGGTAGACAGCTCTGATTTAAGCGAGAGTGGTATCGCTGGACTCCTCTTGCTAAGACGCTTTATTTGGTACAGTTTTTGGAAGCTTGCGTCAAGCTTGGAGAGGTTCGTGAAGACATCTCCCTTCTGTAGTCTGTTAGCATAAGCGTCGAATTACTCCTGCCGTTCAGGTAGCTCGTTGGGTAAGTGTTAGTTTCTACCCTTGTGCTCTGTTTAGAGCTGGTTGTTAAGCTAGATGGATAGGACAGAACTGGTTGAGTGCGTAGCTCCCAGTTCGTAGTCTGTGCTTTGCGTCCCTGAGTTAGCGATGTGCTTTGCTTAGCAGGTTCTGTGTTGCTCGGGACTTCGTTGTGGTAATTGTAGCTCAGAAGACTAATGCTACGGATGTGAGCTTGTTTTAAAGTGTTGAATTGGCATGGATTCTATGTGAGATGATGTGTTGGATCTTTGTGCATTTGCTTGCTCTTGTTGTTATTGCAAGATGTTTCATTTCATACATGCATTATCCATGTTGAAACCAGATCTTGGTTAGCCGTGCTTTGTTATCTTGATCTGTATGTACCTGGATGCCTGTTGGAGGACGAGCGGGTAACTCCCGTATACCTCGACTCTTTGCTAGGATGTGTTAGCCACTATGAGCGGAGTGGGTAGCTCCACATCTCATGAGTTGGGCAACAACAGGTTGAGCTATGTTTTTGCATCTGGTACCATGTGTTGAGACGAGTGGGTAGCTCCCATATGCTCACACATCATGGCCACCAGTGTTCAGTTGATCTGTTATCGTTTGTGTTGAGCAGCCGTTGAGAACTTTTGGCTCCCTGTCTTCGGTTGTAGCCTTGTTCTCATGCATAGAATTCACATTTTATCTATTGCTATTGAACTGCTGTTTTTCAGTTGCTCTCCGTACTGGGGTTTGACCCCCTGTACCTCTGGGGCTTGGTTTGTTTGTTCGCCTGTTTGTTTTCCAGGTTTCCCAGATTTCTTAGCTGGTCGTGGTGTTGACCCAGCTGGAGGTGTCCCAGGAGGTGGTTAGAGTGTCCCAGTTAGCGTATAGCCTATATGTATCTATACTAGTAGCCGGGGAGTGCAATGTGCTTTGTTGTATCTAGTTGTATTATGTTGTTCTTGTATTTGATACATATTGTACTGTTGTACTGTGTTATTTTAACTGGGATATTTTAAGTATTGCGGTATTTTAAATTATGTTGTCTAAAGTCAGGCCAAAAGCGAAAATTTAACCACAATTTTTATTGCTTCCGCTATTGAATATTGCGTGGTTTTACCCTGATTGAGCACGAGGCCTGATATTTTTTATATCAGAGCTTATGCTGGGATAAGCTCGATTTCTTTTGATCACACTTGAGTCTAGGCACAGTGTTGCTTGTTTCATGTGCATGACTATGTGATTTGTTTGATTGTGTGATATATTTGTTGCTATGTGGCATTACCCTCTTAGTACCTTCGTAGATGTCGCCTAGACGTAGGGGTAGAGGTAGAGGGCAGTTTCAGGAAGAGTCCGAGGGTCAGAATGAGGAGGTGCACCGTAGTGGACCTTTTCGTAGACACGATAGTCAGATTGAGATAGATGAGCTGGCAGCCCGTGTGGACGACATGGAACTTGTGATGGCGAGGTTTCAGTGGATGAATCCTCAGATTTTTAACGATGATGAGTCTAGACGATGCAGAGTCCTGGTTGCAGCACATTACCGGGTTGTTTGACCTTTTCAGGTATGATGACGAGCGTAGATTTAGTTTGGCTACGTTTCAGTTGAGGAGAGGTGTCGAGCGTTGGTGGAGAGGCGCTTCGAGGACTCTAGAGGAGACAGGTGTAGGGATTACGTGGAACAGTTTTTGTACTGCCTTCCGTCAGGAGTACGTTCCAGAATCCTTTGTGAACGCCAGGGAGCGTGAGTTTGATAACCTGGTGCAGGGGACTATGTCCTTGGGAGAGTATCCCCGGAGATTTTATTCTCTTCTTGCGTATGTTCCGCATGTGTCTGGCCGAGAGAGGGCGAAGAGGAATAAGTTCTTGGAGGGGCTTAACGAATAGTTGTATTCTTTTGCGTTGGCGGGTTCACCGACGAGTTATGCGGATGCGGTGGACAAGGCTATGTATATTGAGGAGGGACTGCAGAACCGTAGGTCTCGTGTTAGGCCTCCAGTGGTGCAAGGTAACCGTCCCATGGTTTCGGGGGTGCAACCTTCCCAGTCTGTGCAGTCATCCCAGCCACCCCAGCAGCTGATAGCCCAACAGTCTGGACACCATCGGTTTAGACCTCATGGTCGTCAGTTCAAGAAGAAGTCAGGTTCTAGTTCTTCTGGCTCGGGTAGTTCTAGAAGTAGTGATTCCAAGGTCGAGTTTTGTGGCCAGTGTGGAGGAAAGCATCCTACAACGCAGTGTGTAGGTGTGCAAGGTTCGTGTAACATTTGTGGACAGTATGGACACTTTGCGAGAGTGTGTCCTTTGACTGGATCTCAGAATACCATCGCCCCACCGCAGGGTCGAGGTGGATCGTATAGAGGCAGTTCTTTTCCTGCTCCACAGCAGAGGTTGGGAGAGCCTCAGTTTAGGCCGTTCCAGCAGCTTGGTCCTTCGCGGTTTGGATAGTCTTCCCAGCCCCAATTTTCAGGACCTCAGTATGCCCAAGTGAATGCCATGACGAGGGAGCAAGCGGAGGGCACGCCAGGAGGAGGAGTGATCGCAGGTACTTGCTTTGCTTTCAATTTTCCTGCACGTGTGTTGTTTGATACAGGAGCATCACATTCGTTTATTGCTGATGCATTTGTGGTTGAGCATGGTTTGCATACCATTGTTTTGTGTGATGTTGTGTCTGTTGCGACTCCTGCCGGCGCGAGCCTGTACTCCCAAGAGGTTTTGTTGAATGGCATTCTTAGGTTTAGTGAGAACGTGTTGTTAGCCAACTTGATCAGGCTAATGATGTGGGATTTCGATTGCATAGTGGGAATGGACGTATTGTCTATTTATAGGGCCACTGTGGATTGTTTCCATGGATTTGTGCGTTTTAGGCCCCAGTCTGGCGAGAAATGGAATTTCTATGGCCACGATTCCCAGTCGAAGATTCCTTTAGTCTCTGCGATGGCGATGTTTAGCCTGTTGTCATTGGAGAATGCTGGATTTATGATCTATGCTTTGGATGCGTCTTCTTCTTCGCCCGTATAGATTAGTGACGTTCCCGTTGTTTGCCATTTTCCCGATGTGTTTCTATAGGAGATTCCTGGTTTTCCTCCGAAGCGGGAGATAGACTTTAGCATTGAGTTGGTACCTGGTACAGCTCCTATCTCACGAGCTCCGTATCGTTTAGCGCCTGCTGAGTTGAGGGAGATTAAGGTTCAGCTTGGTGACTTGCTTGAGAAGGGCTTTATTAGGCCAAGTATGTCACTGTGGGGAGCGTCTATCTTGTTTGTAAAGAAGAAGGATGGATCGATGAGGATGTGCATCGAATTTAGACAGTTGAATAAGGCAACAGTGAATAATAAGTACCCTTTGCCGAGGATCGATGACTTTTTGATCAGCTTCAGGGTTCGACTGTGTTTTCGAAGATCGATCTATGTTAGGGGTACCATCAGTTGCACATTCGAGAGCAAGATGTTGCAAAAACTGCTTTTCATATGATGTACGGGCATTATGAGTTTTTGGTTATGCCTTTTGGTTTGACGAATGCCCCCGAAGGTTTTATGGACCTGATGAATTGAGTCTTTAGAGAATTCATCGATCAGTTTGTGATTGTATTTATCAATGATATTTTGGTGTACTCTAAGACTCCGATGCAGCACAAGGAGCATTTGAAGTTGGTTCTTCAGACGCTACGAGACTCGCAGCTATACGCTAAGTTTTCCAAGTGCGAGTTTTGGTTGGACAGAGTTGTATTTCTGGGTGTCATTTCCGTGGAAGGTATTTCTGTGGATCCCAGTAAGGTAGAGGTTGTTGTTATGGGAGCGTCCCAAGAATGTTTCTGAGATTCGTAGTTTCTTGGGTTTGGCTGGCTATTATAGGAGTTTTATAGAGGGATTCTCTAGCATAGCTAAGCCTATGATGCGATTAACTCAGAAAGACAAGAGGTTTGTTTGGACTGAGCAGTGTGAGAACAGTTTTCTGTTGCTCAAAGAGAAGCTAACTTCTGCGCCTGTGTTAGCTTTGCCGTCTGGTTCAGGTGGTTTTGTTGTTTGTGCAGATGCTTCCTTGATGGATTGGGTTGTGTTTTGATGCAGCATGGTCGAGTGATTGCGTATACTTCTCATCAGTTGAAACCGCATGAGACTCATTACCCAGTTCATGATTTGGAGTTGGAAACAGTGGTTTTTGCCTTGATGATTTGGCGCCACTATCTGTATGGCGAGCAGTTTGTGGTGTATTCAGACCACAAGAGCCTTCAGTATCTGTTTCTCAGTCAGATTTGAACATGAGTTAGCGTAGATGGATGGAGCTGCTTAAGGATTTTGATTGTGAGATCCAATATCAGTCTGGGAAAGTAAATGTAGTTGCTGATGCATTGAGCAGAAAGGCCCAAGTGGCGATGATGGCTTCGTTGCAGATTTCGAACATCCATGAGCATCTAAGCACTACTGGTTGGCGGTTTTACCCAATGAGGATTTTGTTGTGGTGTCTTCTATCCAAGTTGAGCCACAGATTGTTGTGAGTATTAGAGCAGCTCAGAGGACTGATCCATCTATCCATGAGTTGAAGCTGAAAGTTAGAGCTGGACAGTTGGAGGATTACAATGTCTCGTCTGATGGTTGTTTGATGTTTCATGGCAGGTTGGTTGTGCCAAATCTGATTGACTTGAAGGAGGAGATGTTGAGAGAAGCGCACTGTAGTAGACACAGTGTTCATCCTGTTACGAGGAAGATGTACTATGCCTTGAAGCAACATTACTGGTGGGAAGGTTTGAAGAGAGATGTTGCTGATTTTGTAGCCCGTTGTCTGAATTGTCAGCAACGTCAAGGCTGAGAGGATGAGACCTGGTGGTCTATTGCAGAGTTTAGAGATTCCCAATGGAATTGAGAGCACATAGCAATGGATTTTGTTACACATTTGTCTTGTTACAGTCGATGGTGTGATGCTGCGTGGGTTGTTATAGACAGATTGTCGAAGTCTGCTCACTTCATTCCCTACATTATGACGTATTATTTGAAGAAGATGGCGAAGCTGTACATAGATTTCGTGGTGCGATTGCATGGTGTGCCAGTTTCTATTGTTTCAGATCATGATCCGAGGTTTACTTACAGGTTTTGGAAGAGTTTGCAAACAGATTTGGGTACTAGATTGGCTATGAGCACATCGTATCATCCCCAAACAGATGGTCAATCTGAGAGAACTATCCAGATTTTAGAGGATATGTTGAGAGTTGTTGTGATGGATTTTAGCGGTAGCTGGCAAGATTCGTTGTCTTTGGTTGAGTTTTCTTATAACAACAGCTACCAGGTCACGATTGGTATGGCATCATTTGAAGCTTTGTATGGTAGGAAATGTAGATCATCTGTATGTTGGGAAGAAGTGGGGGAGAAACAGCTGTCTTCTCCAGAATTTGTGCAGCAGATGAGAGATCAAGTGGATCTGATCCGCCAGCGACTGAAATTTGCACAAGATCGCCAAGCTAGTTATGAGAACAAGATGCGTAGACCTTTAGAGTTTCAAGTTGGTTATCTGGTTTTCCTGAAAGTTTCTCCTTTCCGCAGTGTTATGAAATTTGGTTTCAAGGGAAAGTTGGCTCCTCGTTATGTTGGACCATATGAGATTGTTGAGAAGATTGGTCCTTTGGCTTATCGGCTATTGTTATCGCCAGATCTGTCCTCATTACATGATGTTTTTCATGTGTCTATGTTGAGGAAGTATAAGCCAGATCCGTCGCATGTGCTAAGGACTGACGAGGTGGAGCTAGATCGAACTTTGAGTTATGTTGAGTATCCCTTGCAGATCTTGGATAGAAAGGAGAACCGGCTGAGGAATAAGATCATTCCGTTGGTGATGGTCCAGTGGAGAAAACATGGTAGAGAGGAAGCTACGTGGGAACTGGAAGAGAAAATGCAACGCGAGTGGCCACATCTGTTTGAATAGATGTTGCGTTTGTTTCTAGTAGTTAGTTGTTTGTGTTGTTTGCTCCAGTTATCTTGAACTCTTGATCTAGAGTCGTTGTTTGATTTCGAGGACGAAATCCTGTTTTAATGGGAGACCCAAAAGTTGATTGGATTAATTGAGTTAAGTAATTGGGTTTAACATAGACCAGATTTGGCTTGAACAGATCTGGGATGAGCCAGCTTTGGGCTGGTATGCTTGGTGAAGTTCGGGTCCGTATAAGTCCTTGAAACAGATCTGGAGAGTTAAAGATTCTGCGGAGTAAGAATCAAACTTGAGCATTGGTCAATGCGGGTCAACTATATTCAGATCCTGTAATCAGATCTGGTAGTCGCGCGTTATTCTGGGCGCACAGTTGAATATATCTCGCGGGTAGCGCAACGTTGCGTTTGGCCAGGAACCAGATTTGAGTTCGAGCGTTAGTGTGTGGACAGACCCGGTTCTTAGTCCCGGTACGTGTTGCAGAGTAGACCATGGGTGCGACGCCATTTAGTGTTTCAGACTTGAGTTAGCGGGATGATGTGTTTAGTTGGGAGCGTGTTTTCTGTGCGACGTCATTTGGTTAAGTCCCACGTCTGTTTCGACGTAGTGTCCAGATCTGGAGTGGTACTCAGATCTGTGCTGGTTTCGAATGTGAACCCCGAGGTTTTCGGTGGCTACTGTTCACCAGATGTGACCAGATTTGAGTTGTATTTAAGAGAGGACTTTGACCCTTCGTCCAGTATTCTTTCCCGACACTTAGAAATATTTCCCGTGAGCAAACTCTGTCGCGATAACCTAGCTACTGTTCACCGAACCTTATCTTCTCCGATTGTCGGCGGTAGACAGCTCTGACTGAAGCGAGAGTGGTAGCGCTGGACTCCTCTTGCAATGACGCTTCGTTTGGTACAGTTTTTGGAATCTTGCGTCAAGCTTAGAGAGGTTCGCGAAGACATCTCTATTCTGTAGTCTGTTAGCATAAGCGTCGAATTATCCTGTCGTTCAGGTAGCTCATTGGGTAAGTGTTAGTTTCTACCCTTGTGCTTTGTTTAGAGCTGATTGTTAAGCTAGATGGGTAGGACAGAACTGGTGGAGTGCGTAGGTCCCAGTTCGTAGTCTGTGCTTTGCGTCCCTGAGTTATCGTTGTGCTTTGCTTATCAGGTTCTCAGATCTGTGTTTCTCGGGACTTCGTTGTGGTAATTGTAGCTCAGAAGACTAAGGTACGGATGTGAGCTTGTTTTACAGCATTGAATTTGCATGGATTCTATGTGAGCTGTTGTGTTGTATCTGTGTGCATTTGCTTGCTCCTGTTGTGTTGTTATTGCAAGCTGTTTCATTGCATATATGCATTATCCATGTTGAACTCAGATCTTGGTTAGCCGTGCTTTGTTATCTTGATCTGTGTGTACCAGGATGCCTGTTGGAGGACAAGCGGGTAACTCCCGTATACCTCGACTCCCTACTGAGATCTGTTAGCCACTATGAGCGGAGTGGGTAGCTCCCACATCTCATGAGTTGGGCAACAGCAGGTTGAGCTATGTTTTGCATCTGGTACCGTGTGTTGAGACGAGTGGGTAGCTCCCATATGCTCACACGTCGTGGCCACCAGTGTTCAGTTGATCTGTTATCATTTGTTGAGCAGCCGTTGAGATCTTTTGGCTCCTTGTCTTCGGTCGTAGCCTTGTTCTAATGCATAGCATTCGCATTTTATCTATTGCTATTGAACTGCTATTTTCAGTTTCTCTCCGTACTGGGGTTCGACCCCATGTACCTCTGGGGCTTGGTTTGTTTGTTCCCCTGTTTGTTGTCCAGGTTTCCCATGTTTCTCAGCTGGTCGTGGTTTTGATCCAGCCGGAGGTGCCCCAGGAGGTGGTTAGAGTGTCCCAATTAGCGTATAGCCTATATTTATCTATACTAGTAGCCGGGGAGTGCCCTGTGCTTTTTTGTATCCAGTTGTATTCTGTTGTTCTTGTATTTGATACATGTTGTACTGTTTTGTACTGTGTTATTTTAACTGGGATATTTTAAGTATTGCGGTATTTTAAATTATGTTTTCTAAAGTCAGGCCAAAAGCGAAAATTTAACAACTATTTTTATTGCTTCCGCTATTGAGTATTGCGTGGTTTTACCCTGATTGAGCACAAGGCCTGACACTAGTGGTGACGGAGACTACTGAGTCTGCGGCTGTTGAGACGGAAAGCAGGATAGATGTTTCATCTATCACTAATTATGATGAAGAAGAACCTCTGGTTGAGACGGAGAGAGAAGATGAGAAGGAGAAGGAGAAGGAGATCGAGTTAGTGACTGCTGAGGAAATGAGCCTGGAGAAGATTACTGACTCTGAGGACACAGAGCCCTTGAGCAAGGTTCTGGCGCTTACTGTAAAATCTACGTCCGATGAAGAGTCGATATACATTTATGATCTCTTGGCACATATTCCAGAAAATATGATGTTGCCCTCTGTGACTGCTGAAGAGCCAACAAAAATCAAATTCAGACTTGATATTGAGATCCCAGGAGTCAATGACGGAGACTGGTACAAGGCTAGTCTTCCTCAGATTGCTATTACCGATAAGGGGAAGGCGCCCCTTGTCGTGAAAGATGAAATAAAAGGGCATCCGGCCTGAGAAATATTTTCTTTGATTTGCGCAGATATAGAGTTTCTTGTACAGATCAGGGAGCAAGTGACAGAGGAAATAGTTTCATTCTTTTCTCCTTTAAGTTTACGCCGTTTGGCAGTTTTAGGGCCACTTTCAGATATAGCTGCTAAAGAGGAGCAGATTTTGGTCTGGGCAGAAACAGATTCCCTTCAGACAGCTGTGAGTAGGCGTTTGTACATAGTTGCTAAGTATAGGGAGATGCTATTGCGGAAATTTTTGGAGCCAAGAAATAAAAACTTTGAGTCCGGCACACCCACCACTGCAATTTATTTACATATTTTGGAAATTCTCTCAGATGCTCACCAAGTTGCATTGGAAAAATTGTTGGAGCATATGAGAGAGCATAAACTGGAGTGGACGCGCCCGATTAATTCAAGTTTGTTTGAAGGAACCCACAGAGATCACGGTGCAGTTATCACCCGATCTAATACTAACATACAGTATATTTGCTGGATTCAGTTTTTGGTTTTGATTGACATCTCGTGGACGGCAATAGAAGGACCAGATATGTGGGTACCCCAGCGCAGGGCACCTTTTTCTCACAAGTGGGAGTTGTTGCCTAAAAGGACATTCTTGAATACTCTTGCCCCAATCATTATATTCTTTGAGCCAGTACAAGTAGTGCGCTCTCTGCCTATCATCAAGACTTGGGGTTGGGCTCGAGTTTGTACAGATATACAATTCCATCTTTTTGGCCATCTGGAACCAGTTGGGACGCATAATTTTTGTACAGATATAGTTCCAGTCGGACCCGTTGTGGATAAGAGTGGGGTTCCGAAAAGAGTGTTACTAACGTTCAGTATGATATACGTATTGTAGATTGTATCAGTATACTATCTTCAGATAAAGTGGCTGTCGAACCAGTTGTATATACAGAAACAGCTCCTACATAATTTCACCGCCATCCAGATGCGAACTCAGATTCTTCCACTTCTATTCCGATTGATTTTGTCAATGAAGAGACTGCTGATGCTCAGACTTCACTGCCTACTGCTATCGTCTCTTCTATCGATGTTACAGACGCATTTGGACAGCTCAAAGCTTCAGTTGATCAAATTTCACATGAGCAAGTGCAAACCAGGTTTCACATTGAGAAGCTCAAGGCCGCGCTTTTTCCGAAGATCTCAAGCCTTGAGACTGCTTTTCTTTCCATATCTGACACTCAAGACAGGACTGTTCTTGTTAACAACGATGTTCTCCGTAAGGAGATGAAAGCTCAAAAAGCAGCTCTGTCTCAAGAACTGGATCTTATTCGTAAGGAGGTCCAAGACCAGAAAGCTGCTCTCTCAAATGATTTGATGGAATTCCGTGTGCAAGCACAGGATACCCTTACCACTTAGTTATCTGAACTTGTTGACTACATTAATAGGGGTGGTGATGCCAAAAATGGGGAAATGAGTAGCAGCCGAGGTCCACCACCTCCTGACGACCAAAACAGATCTGGTGGAGGTAGTAGAAGTGAACCGCCTAGGAAGAGATGAAGTGGTTTGCAGAGTAGCTCAAGACAAAGGGGTTTTAGATATTGGCTGGGAGGAGACGGAACGCTTTTTGTTATTTCAGTTCTTGTACAAACCTTTTGTACTTAGCAGATTTGAATATATATACATAGCGCGACTTCGAGCAATATTCTTTGTATCTTTTTAAGTCGTAGGCTGCTAAGTTTTGTCATTACCAGAAAGGGGGATTTATAAGTTTTGGTGATAACAAAAAAAAGACTAAGAACTGAAATTAAGATTAAGATCTAGATGTTAAGTATTCGCAGAAGAGAATGAAGTTTATCAGATCAAAACTGAGCAAACCATATGAGAGCAACCCAGATTCGATTGGATCAGTTGTATTCGGTTTATTTCATGTATCGAGTCAATTATTCCAGTTATCGGGTTAAGAACTTTAGATCAGAGGGTATTAGATTTGATTCAGAGGCTATGGTAACAGATTCAGTTATATTGGTTTAGAAGGTATATTTCAGATCCGAGCTTATCAGATGAGAACGGACTCAGTTTTGAGCAAAATCCTTTCAGAGTATTTTCAGTTACTATTTGTCAGATTACGGGAATGAAATTCAGATCGGAACAGTTATTTCCAAGGATTTAGATCTGGCAGATTTACTATTCTACAAAAAGGGGGAATATATTCGTAAAGGATATAAGGTTTCAGATCTCACAGAGTTGCTGGTTAAAGAAATCAAAAAGGGGAATATTTCAGATGTGACGGCTATACGAGCAAAGAGATATATCTTGTAGCTATTTTCGAAAAGAGAAAGAGAGCAGATTTCAGATTTCAGTGTTGAAACAGTTGCAAGCTTCGAATTTCTTCAGATGTTATCAAATGATTATTTGAGAGAAATCAACGATCACGATTTAAGCAGATAATGCATGTTAGACAATTTGAATTGAAGAGATAAGATCAGAGCTAATTTGAGTATAGTTGCACAGTACGCAGATTTGGTACAACTCTTTGGTATATAAGTCAACTCAGCTATGACAAGCGCAGAAAACCTTTTGCATAGCATTAATGGAGCATTTAATGCTATGATACGATGAAGATATGCAAGCAAAGGTTGTGTCTACTGGCTCATTTATTGACCGTTGAGGATGAAGATAGTTGAAGATTTCAAATGGAGAAGCTATCGGTTACTCTCTCGGTCATTCTCGCTTGTTCTCGTTGATTCACGCTTACTCTTGGTCTTTGTTGAATCACTCTGGGATATTCAAGCGCTCATTCAAAAATTATCTAAGTCCCAGTGTTCAATCTCGAAGAACATTTTTTTTTAAGTTCTTATTAGATAAATCTTCGAGATATCTTCTGGTTTACTTTTGGAAACAGGTTTCATTGTATAGAAACCAGAAGATTTACAGTACTCACTATATCGTGTTCATTGTATATTCATATTTGAGTCTGTAACGAACGTGCTTCTTGAAGAAGTTTGAAAATTACGATTGTTTGTAACTTAGCAGTGTTTCTGCGTGGTATAAGTTGCTAGGAGTTCACTTGGAGCGAGGCTCAGTGATCGGGTGTAGACAGAAGCTGTGTTCACCAAATCTTCTAGTGGAACCTTCCTGAAAAGGAAGAAGGGGAGACGTAGGATTTAAGATCCGAACTTCCACAAACAAATTCTCGACCCTTGCTCTTTTATATTATTTGTAGTGTATTTATTTTTAACTGTTCACTGTTCACTCGATTTATTTCCGCACATTAATTGTTAACCGAGAGAACAGCTTTGGACTGAGAGCCTCAGATCTAGTCACTCAGATCTGAGTTAAGCGAAGGCTTGTATAACTGTTTTAAGGTTTCGAAAAATCAAAAACCTAAGGAGTTCATTCAATCCCCCCCCCTTCTGAACTCCTAAACCTATTTTAACTATATTTTCGATTCCATTGATCCTATCAAAACGGTTACAAGCTCGTGTCCAACGGACAAATCTGCTAAGCGGCTTTATATATCAATAGCAAGAGAAGGAAGCTAGAGAGAGCCAAGCAGAGAGAGTGGGTGTGCATAAGCTAAAACAGAATACAAGTTTAATGCACAACCCTAGGAAGACCTTGGTAAAACCAGCTCGGACAGGAGCACTTCCCAATGTGTGAGATTTTATCTTTGAGATATTGAGCATACACTGTAATCTCACTTACGATTCACTCACATATATTTGAGAGAGCTGATTAGATTAGCTGAGTGAATCAAACTAAAAAACTCTCCATTGTAGTATTTGGACAGAGACGTTAAACAAGTCTACATTGTCTTTTGCACTGAGACGTTAAAGAAGTGTATGTAGCCTTTCTCACCGAGGCAATAAATAAGTGAAGTTAGACACACGCATCTTGCTTGCTTTTAGAGCAATGAAGCTGAAAGGTGAATTGGCGGGCTGATGTGCAGTGGTGGCTAGGAGTTCTTGCGGCTGCTGGTCGTAGGACCGAGTTGTAGTGAGGGTCGTTGCAATCAAAGTCTTCTAGTGGATCCTTCCCGATTGCATAATAAGGGGAGACGTAGGAGATTCAGCTCCGAACTTCCATAAACAAATCGCAGCATACCGTTTTACAGCTTTCTGCATTTACATCAGACGCTTTGCATATTTAACAAGTGTTAAACAAACCGGTTATTGAGCTTTCAAATATAAGAGTTCAGTTTGAGTTAATTCCGCATGATTTTATTTCAGTACTCAATCTGTATCTTGATGCACTTAAGTTCAAGAACACTGAGTTATTACATCTCAAGTTAATAAACCAGATCGCATAGGCTGAATCAGCTCGCAGAGCCACTGGTATATTTTGATGAGCGATCTGGATTGTCGAGTTGCGTGATTCTTTTGATTTCAAAACATTTTTAAATTGCACGTCCTTAAGGGTTAGGTGTCTTCGGCTATGTGAGAGCCTACGTGAGTTGTGTGAGAGCTCACGGACACCCCCTGTTTTTCGATCCCAACAATTGGCATCAAAGCGTTTACACGATCTGGTACCCCTATGTTTCGGGACCAAAAAAATCTTCTAAGTTGTTAGTCATTTTGAGCTAAGTTCGCGATCTGCTTATTTTTCCCGAACTGATTTTTGAGTCGCGATTTGATTTCATTGACTAGTCTTCTTGCGATCTGATTTCATTGTCCAGTCCGCTTGCGATCTGATTTCATTGTCCAGTCTTCTTGCGATCTGATTTCATTATTCGTTCTGAGTTGACTTTATTTGACCAAACAGCCTAAAGCTTATTTTCAAGGTATAAGTCTAATATGTTCGCAGTTATACCCAATTTCAAGAGATAGTTCATCAGCTTAGAGCTCTGTTTTTCGTTATTCATCTCCATAGCCTGAGCTGATTTCATTTTTCTTCTTCAATTGAACTCCGATGAACTCCCAATAGCTTTTGAAAATCAAAAGATTTTTGAAATAGCAAACCATATTTGAAAAAGATCTGTTTTAGATCAGAGAGAGTTTTACAGAAAAGCAGAAAGTAAATAATGTTTTACATAACGTTTTAAAGGAAGTATATTTCAAAGTTAATCAGGTTTAGAAGTTTCTGGTTGGTGCGAGATGGATCAGATCGGGGGTGTTAACGTGGAACCTGTGTTTTCGCGTTAGCCAGGTTTTCACAGTGTTTGTTCAGTTCAGTTTTGAGTTAATTTAGTTCATACTGAATTTGTATAAGATATTCAAATACATTTTCTGCATATTCTATAAGCCTAAGTTGTTTCCTTCCAGTAGTGATCTGAATTTTATATACGTTTTCAATTTAGCCCAGAAGTATTTGGTTAATTATCTTTGGACCAAGTACAAATTTTAAGTATCATTCAATTCGAACCTAAAACTTATTATAATTTCAATTCGAAAAAATTGGTTTACAATTGGTATCAGAGCATGGTCCTTGATATAAACACTTCGTCCAGTCTGAGATAGTTTGTGCCAGCTGATTTAGTTAACCTGTGAGTTTTATGTTCATGTTCATGTTAATGTTCTTGTATACAATATTCTTTCATGATAGTCTTGTGGTGAATTTGGCCTATAGTTCAGATATGTCAGAAAGAGGAAGAGAAAAGAGAGAATCTATGAATGAATATGTAAGTATTGATAGTAAGATACGAGTTATAGCAAGCATGGCTTAATTGCTGGAGCCACTAGTATGACAGTCTAGCTTCAGAGATGGCCAATCTTCAATAAAGGATTTAGTCACGAGAATCCTCAGGGAAAGTTAGACGCAGAGGTCAAAAGAGTTTTCAGGATAGAGTCAGATGTTCCATCTACATATTGAGAGACGACGTGATGATTTGGTGGGAAGGAGCCAAATTAACAATGGATAAAGCCCTCCGAGCTGAACAAGCTTGAAAGAGATTAGAGAAGAGCGACATCAAAAATTTCAAGCCTTTCAACATAAGGACTAGAAGCAAGCTTATAGACCCAGAGAAACCAGTGGAGGCCTTAGGGACAAAGACCTCTACAACCCCAACCGATCAATGTAATCCCCCAATTTGACAACAGGCCAGTTTGCCCAATCTGTCAAAGGAATCATGTTGGTCCGTGACGAGTTGGCCAGAACATGTGGTACAAATGTGGTAGCCTAGGCCACATCTCTAAGAATCATCAGCAGTAGAAGCAATTCATCACCAGTGAGCCTATGTAATGACAGCAGATTAGCAGACTCTATGGTAGTTCAGGTAAAATTATTGTCGCTAATATGCCTACCATAGCCCTGTTAGATTCTGGTACAACCCATTCTTTTGTAGCAGCATTTTTTGATAAGAAACTACCTATCCAATCTGATGTATTAGCGATAGGTGATTGTGAACGTATCATCAGGAGAAATTTGATTAACCAATAGTATCGCGACATAGAGCTTAAGCTGCAGGGGTATTACGCATATGCAGATTTCCCATGCTTGAGTTTAATTTAATTTGGGAATGAATTAGATAACTAATTATGGAGTAGTTATTGATTTTAAATAAAGAACGGTAGAATTTAAACCATCCAGCAGAAAACCATTTTGTTCCACACTATTAGCATTGATAGAACCCCTAAGCTGATTTCAGCTCTGAAAGACTAGAGCTATCTAAGGAAGGAATATCAAGGATTTTTAGTTAGTGTGTTATCAGTAGAAGATAAGAAACCTAAATTGATCGATGAGGATGTAGTAGATGAATTTTCAGACGTATTCCCAAAATACATATCTGGTCTGCCACCAGATCTAGGGCCGAAGAACTGATGTAGTACCTGGTACGACTCCTGTAGCTAAGCCGCCATACAGACTTGCAACTACAGGGATGAAAGAGTTAAAGGATCGAATTCGAGAACTTACAAGATAAAGGTTTCATTCGTCCTAGCACTTCACCATGGGGAGTCCCTTTGCTGTTCGTCAAGAAGAAAGATGATAGTATGCGTTTATGTGCCGACTCGAGGGAGATAAATAAGCTACTCATTAAGAATAAATATTCTATCCCTGGGATTTAAGATCTATTTGACCAAAAATACGTAAACTAATGAAGAAGAACCAGAGACGATTCTTCTTAGAGAAACCGAAGACTAAGAAATAGAAGTATTCCCATGATTAAGATTCATTGAGCGAATCGTTCAGAAAGAGAAGCAAACTAAGAAGCTGAGAAGGATTTGCGTAGTTGATACCCAGATCTGTATAATAAGTAAATTTCAAGGACGAAATTTCTTAAGGGGGTTACATTATTAACGATCGTGAATCCATAAGTCCACAATGATAGTACAACGGATAGTGGCCACAAAGCATGTGAGAGCGTGGTAGCTATCCACTCGTCTCAACACACGGTACCAGAGCCTCAACAGATTACTCAACATGTTGTTGCCAAAGCTCATGAGAGAATGGTAGCTATCCACTAGTCTCATAGCGGCTAACAGATAACCCAGCAAGGAGATGAGAAGAACGGTATTGCCGCTCGTCCTCAACACAGCTCCTGGTACAAACAGGTTAGCAAAACAACAACAAATGGCTAACAGATATGAGCTCAACAGGGAAGATGCGTGTATGCCGATGCAACATCTTACAATAATCAGCACAGAGACTAGCAGTAAGCAACAACGAGACAACAGAACACAATACACGCATACCGGCAAGCATACACATATATCCATGCCTATCCCAAAGCTGTAAGATAAGCTCAAATCCGAACCTTCAGTTTCTGAGCTACAATTACCACAACAAGAGTCCCGAGTAACTTAAATCTGTCACATGCTTGGCCAAACAACAACAACCAGCTCAGGGACACTACGCACAGAAACACAAACTGGGAGCCACCAGCTCAACCCAGATCTAAGCTACCTTTTTAGCACAACTAGCTCTAAACGAACCGCAAGGTAGAATCTAGTACTTACTCAATGCAGTACCTGAACAGAAGAGCCAAATCTATCAAACTACGAACAACGACGCACTGTTGCTCCTTCGCGTTCTTCTTCCATCTTAACCCAAGCCTTCGAAAGTGGTAGCAATGGAAGCGTCTCAACAAGGGGAACTCAAAGCTACCAATCTTGCTCCAGTCGGAGTCTTCTACCGTCGGCATGTTGGGATCCGGATCACGCCCCCCGGCGAGGCAGCGGAAGAACAGAAATTACATGTCCGGGAGACGATCAATACGATATAATACAAAAATTATGACATTCATAGGGTGTTCAAAACACTACCTTGCTGGCAACTCGTGCCTGGCTCCGACCGGTTTCGTAGAGAAAACGGCACTTCACGGTAGACTGCGGTAGTTAACGCCAATCAGGTCCACGACCCTTTGTCAGCCTGCACTAGAAGAGCTGACGAGATCTGCGTGGACGGATTCTCCTCGGCAAAATTGGCCGGAACAAATTCCGGCGAAGAGGCGGCGGCGGCGGCGGCTCTTTGAGAGAGAGGGGGGCGGCTACCAATGCTAGGGTTAGGG
>KQ999995.1:64516-81356 GCA_001598015.1 Dorcoceras hygrometricum | reverse complement strand
CATGACACACCTTCAAAATTTAGTAAAAATTCCCCTCATATCATTTTAATTTGTAAAACACCAAACCTTCTTTTAAAGAAATCATTTCACCTCCTTAAAACATTTTTCAATTGCTTTAAAATCAGCTCGTGCATCGCTACTTGGAGTTACCTGTTGAAATCAGCCGCAGCGCAATCTTACCTGCTGGAATGAATAATTCAGCAGATAGACACACCTTCAAAATTTAGTAAAAATTTCCCTCATATCATTTTAATTTGTAAAACACCAAACCTTCTTTTAAAGAAATCATTTCACCTCCTTAAAACATTTTTCAATTGCTTTAAAATCAGCTCGTGCATCGCTACTTGGAGTTACCTGTTGAAATCAGCCGCAGCGCAATCTTACCTGCTGGAATGAATAATTCAGCAGATACATGATAATTAAAATTGCCAAAATGGCCCATATGATTTATGAAATGCATAAATATGGTCCTAAGGATTTTGGGGCGTTACAGCATCGATCTACAACTCCAGACTGGTATCAATCGAAAGAACTAAGCAAGACGAGCTCAGCGCCACCAGTCGAGCTCCAAACAACGACGGAAATCGACGGTAATTCGGAGAAATAGTGCTCGGTGAACAGTAAAGGTCTCGGGGTTATCGGGGAAGACGATAGGGAAATATCGGGTTCAAAAATACGCTAAGTGTTAATCAACACGTGTAATTAAATCCTCGAATCAAAGTCTATAGTGAAAGTCAACACCGGCATAATCAGATCTCAGCAACAGATCCTAGTGCTAAGGCACAAGTCCTCGAATCTGAATTCAGCGCTTACTCAAATCTGAGTTCTCAACGCTACGCACACAACTAATCAAAACGGCGTCGCACTGGCTCACAGCTGAAGCAGATCCCAGGTTTACATCTGTTCACGCTCACTCGGATCTGAATAACGCTAATCAGCACCGGTCAACCTAGTAACGTTGACTAACACGTGGCATCTTCTCACTAACTCTCACATCTGCGTTCGCTCGCTACACAGATATTACCCGCTAGTGCCACAGCTGAGTACTCACATCTGAATACTCACTAGAATCAGATCCCGATAGCAAAACTCAACAAATCAACTCCAAATTCGACGTAGATTTCACCCGATAGAAACCAGCGGACCAAACCTGATCAGCTCTAGCTCAAATCTGAAAATCACCAACCAGATTCGACCAAACTTCTCAAATCTGAAATTCGAAAATCACGACTCCCGTGACTAATCCTTAACCAAATCTGGTTAATCGCTAATTACCGAATATCAGACCTCACATTCTCCCCACCTTAAGCAATTTCTTCCTCGAAATCAAAGGCAAACACAGGGAAGAAAACAACAAAACACTAAAACTAACCAACACAACTCCACTGTCAAAGCTCAAACAGATGAGGCCACTCTTGTCTCATCTTCTCTTCCACTTCCCAAGTAGCTTCTTCTCGACCATGTTTACTCCATTGGACCATCACCAACGGAATTTTTTTATTCCTCAACTGCTTCTCCTTCCTATACAGAATCCGCACTGGATATTCCACATAGCTCAAGGCAGAATCTAGCTCAACTTCATCAGTCCTCAACACATGGGACGGATCTGGCTCACACTTTATTAACATTGACACATGAAAAATATCATGTATCGCTGCTAACTCATCAGGCAGCCGCAATATATAAGCCAACTGTCCAATCCTCTCAACAATCTCGAAGGGATCAACAAATCTATGAGCCAACTTGCCCTTAAATCTGAATCTCATAATACTCTTGAAAGGAGAAATCTTGAGACATACCCGATCTCCAACCTCAAACTCTAACGGTATGCGCCTCTTATTAGCATAGCTAGTGAAGTGATCTTGTGCAGCTTTCATCCTGCTTCGAATTAACGAAATCTGGTCTCTCATATGCTGCACAAACTCAGGGGTCGAAAGCTGTTTCTCACCAACTTCTTCCCAACAGATCGGAGATCTACACTTACGACCATACAACGCTTCAAATGGGTCCATCCTGATAGTCACTTGATAGCTGTTGTTATAAGAAAACTAAACCAAGGATAAGGAATCCTTCCAGCCACCACTGAAATCCATCACAATTGCTCGCAACATATCTTCTAAAGTCTGAATGGTTCTCTCAGATTGGCCATCAGTCTGAGGGTGATAAGTTGTACTCATCGCCAATCTTGAACCCATATCTGCTTGCAAACTCTTCCAGAATCGAGATGTGAACCTTGGATCTCTATCAGACACTATCGAAACAGGCACTTCATGCAATCTAACCACATGGTCGATGTACAGTCTCGTCATTCTCTTCATCGAACACCTCACATCGTAGGGAATGAAATGGGCTGACTTCGAAACTCTATCAATCACCACCCAAATCGCATCGCATCCCCTACTCGATCGAGGTAAATGAGTCACAAAGTCCATGGCGATGTGCTCCCAATTCCACTGAGGCACTTCTAAACTTTGCAACAATCCACCAGGTCTCATCCTTTCGGCCTTGACCTGCTGGCAATTCAATCAGCGAGCTACAAAACCAGAAATGTCGCTCTTCATGCCTTCCCACCAGTAGTGAGACTTCAAAGCATGATACATCTTTCTCTCGCCCCGATGCACACTATATCGACTACAATGGGCTTCATTCATAATAGTCTCTCTCAAGTCAACTAGGTTAGGAACCACCAATCTTCCTCGAAATCGCAAACACCCATCAGAAGAAACAGTAAAATCATCAGACTGAAAATTTTGAGCCTTAATCTTCATTCATGGATATAAGGATCAATCCTCTGTGCCTCCCTGATGTCAATCATAATCTGTGGTTCAACTGAATAGAAGAAACTATGAAATACTGATCACTCGGCTGGAATCGCCAACCAGAAGTGCCCAACTGCTCGTGGATTCTCGAGACACTCAAAGATGTTAGCATCGCAGGCTGGGATTTCCTACTCAAAGCATCGGCCACTAAGTCCATCTGCCCAGGCTGATACTGGATCTCACATTCAAAATCCTTGAGTAACTCCATCCAATGATGTTGTCTCATGTTCAAATCTGACTGAGTGAAGATATACTTTAAACTCTTGTGGTCGGTGTACACCACAAACCCTCACCATAGAAATAGTGACGCCAGATCTTCAAGGCAAAAACAATCGCTGCCAATTCCAAATCGTGAACGGGGTATCTTGTCTCATGGGTCTTCAACTGTCGAGACGCATATGCAATCACATATCCGTTCTGCATCATACCACAACCTAACCCACTCATAGACGCATCTGAGCAAACAACAAAACCTCCAGATCTAGAGGGTAAAGCCAACACAGGAGCAGTAGTCAACTTCTCCTTAAGTGTCTGGAAACTCGACTCGCATTCATCTGTCCAAACAAACTTCATATCCTTCTGGGTCAACTGAGTCATCGGCCTTGCTATCGAAGAGAACTTTTCAATAAAATGCCTATAATAGCCGGCTAAACCCAAGAAACTACGGATCTCAGAAACATTTCTAGGTCGCTCCCAGTTAATAACTGCTTCGACCTTACTAGGATCCACAGAAATTCCTTGTGCAGAGATGACATGACCCAAAAAGATCACTCTATCCAGCCAGAATTCACATTGCTGAACTAATCTCAGGTGCTCCTTATGCTCTCTGAAACTCCTCGAATACACTAAGATGTCATCTATGAAGACAATCACGAATCGATCGATATACTCGCTGAAGACGCAATTCATCAAATCCATGAAAACAGCAGGGGCATTCGTCAACCCAAACGGCATCACAAGAAACTCATAATGCCCGTATCTTGTCCGAAAAGCTGTCTTCGCTACATCAGCGTCTCTAATTCGCAACTGGTGATAGCTAGAGCGCAAATCAATCTTCGACTATACGGACGATCCTTGCAACTGATCGAACAAGTCATCAATCCTCGACAAAGGATACTTTTTCTTCACCGTCGCTTTGTTCAACTGCCAAAAATCTACACACATCTCATAGATCCATCTTTCTTCTTCACAAACAGAATCGGAGCTCCCCAGGGCGACATACTCGGTCTCATTAAGCCTTTCTCCAGAAGATCTCTCAACTGATCCTTGAGTTATTTCAACTCAGCTGGCGCCAACCGATAAGGAGCTCTAGAAATCGGGGCTGTCCCTGGCACCAACTCTATACTGAAATCGATCTCTGATCTTGGAGGGAATCTAGGAATCTCATCTGGAAAAACATCAGGAAACTCTCGAACAATCGGGATATCGCTCAACTCCAATTGTGACTCTTGGGAAAAATCAAGCGCATAGATCATAAATCCAGCGTTACCTAGCGACAACAGGCTAAACATCTCCATGGCGGACAGCAGTGGAATCTTCGAGCGCGAATCAGCACCGTAGAAATCCCACTTCTCTCCAGACTCGGGGCGAAATCTCACCACACCATAGAAACAGTCCACAGTCGCTCTATGCTCAGACAGCACATCCATCCCCAAGTTCTGATCAAACCGAATCACACAATCCACCACAATCTCACGGGACATCAACCATACACCAGCAGGAGTAGACACAGATACAACATCACACGGTGGGGTAAC
Organism: Dorcoceras hygrometricum; assembly: GCA_001598015.1. Classification (NCBI taxonomy): domain Eukaryota; kingdom Viridiplantae; phylum Streptophyta; class Magnoliopsida; order Lamiales; family Gesneriaceae; genus Dorcoceras; species Dorcoceras hygrometricum. Next base: position 76,780 of record KQ999995.1, on the reverse strand, counting down.
TCTCAACCCACACTCATGCACAAAACATGCAAAAACAAAGGAGTGTGATGCTCCTGTATCAAATAAAACTCTCGCAGGAAAATCAAATATAGAGCATGTACCTGCGATAACTCCACTAGGTATCTCATCAGCCTGCTCCCTCGACAAGGCATTCACCTGGGCCTGCTACGGTCCTGGAAACTGAGGTCTCGAAGGTCCTCCAAACCTAGATGGTTCACGGGGTTGGAATCCAGATCTTTGAGTCGGGGCAGGAGGTTGCAGCCTCTGCGAAGAACCACCAGCCGAACCTTGCTGCGAAGGAACCAAAAACTGTCCCTCAACAAAGGACACACTCTCAGAAAGTGTCCAGGCTGCCCACAGTTGTGGCAAGTCCCCTGAACTCCATGTCATTGTGAAGTCATGTGCTTACCACCGCACTGTCCACAAGACAGTCCTCCCGATCCACTGCCACCAAAGCTCACAGAACCAGAGGAACTAGAATTCGACTTTCTCTTAAACTGATTTCCACGAGGTCTGAACCTCTGACGGTTCGATTGCTGCGAAGTCTGAGGAGATTGAGAAGTATGCGTCCCTTCAGGCGTAGGATAGTAACCTCGTCCAACTGTCATCGGAACCTGTGTCGGTGCATCCAACAAACTCTTCTCAATGTCAACTGCTCGATTCACAGCCTCAGCATACGTCGATGGGGCACCAGCTAACACCAACTGAAACAACTCTGGCCTCAATCCCTTAATAAACTTGTTCCTCTTTGTTCGCTCCTGGCTGGCAACATGAGGGACATACGCCAGAAGTGAGGAAAACTGTCTGGCATACTCAGCGACCTTCAACCCTTGCTTCAGGTTGTCGAACTCCCTCTCACAGTTATTGAAGTACGACTCTGGGGTATACTCCTGTCGAAACGTGGCACAGAAGCTCTCCCAAGAAACCAAGACTCCGGTCTCTCTCATCACTCTGGAAGTACCCTTCCACCAACGTTGAGCATGCTCCCTCAACTGCAAAACGTCCAACTTCAATCACCGCTCCGCGGTGTACTCCAAAGTATCGAACAAGTCCTCCATATGCTCCAACCAGCCTTCAGCCGAAAGACCACCCTCGGCGCCAGTGAACGTAGGGGGATTCGTTTTCTGGAACCTAGCCAACACTAGCTCCATCTCACCTATCTGTCTCGCCACATCCTCCACCTCTGTCTGTCTCTCTATACGACGCAAAGGTACATCCTACTGAACAACCTCGTCGCTATCTGAGGCCCTAGACTCCTCAGCGGTACGTCTAGCGGTCCTACCTCTACCCCTCCTCGGCAGCATCTCTAAAAGACACTCCGGGTAAGGACTAATAGCAGATATATCACAGAGGCATGTAAAACAATCACATAAGCCACATAGTCAATCAAAATGAAATCTTAACTCTGTGCCTAGACTCAAGTGTGATAGAAGAAAACGAGATTATCCCAGTTTAAGCTCTGATACCAAAAATGTCAGGCTCCGTGCTAATCAACAAATATTAACAGCACAATTAAGCACATAATCGCGGAAGCATAAGATAGGGCTTAAAAAAAATTTTCCGAATAATTGGGCCTGAACATAAAATCATCATTCAAATATTCATACTCAAAATAGGATTTACTCTGAATCCCAACATCAAACTCCGAATAATTGGGCCTGAACAATAAAATCATCATTCAAATATTCATACTCAAAATAGGATTTACTCTGAATCCCAACATCAAACAGGAAGTCAAATAACTCACTACAACAGATCCCCACATACATAGAAACTCAGGGCATCCCCTGGTTCGATACATAATGTAAATAAACTGGGACTCAACCAAACGGGGATCTACTAGCTGGAGTTCCACTCTGCCCAGCCAGATTACCTGCAACTCCTGCAATGGGCAACGCAAACCCAAGAAACACAAAAGCAGGAAAATAAATACTGAGGTCAAATCTCAGTACGAAGAGCACTAAGTAAACAGCAGATCATAAACATGCAGTATCTCAAAACATGAAATGTATGAGGGCTGTCAAGTAATCGGTCATCTAGGACAACAAGTCAGCTGGAAAATCAGGTGAGCCTCTATACCACGCACAGCCAATCAGCCGGTGGAAATCGGTTCGTGGTATTCAGGGCTGGCCACTCAATTACCCATCACAGCTCGGTGGTATTCAGACACGACAACTCAGTCGGTCACCACTCCGATGATAGCATTGTACCTTTCAGGCGTGACACACCTGCCGGCCGGTCACAATGTGGCTCTCAAACGGTAATCAATCAATCAATCAGGCTCAAGATGTATGCATGAATGCCAAGAAATTCAAATCTGATTTCAATATGAATAATTCACGTAAACAGAACATGTAAATAAACCAGTGAGCCAAATATGTTCACCTAAAGCACAGAATTCACAGAACACAAATCATGCCTCAAAATACTAACACGCTTATGCCCAAAGCTGTTAACAGAAGCTCAATTCGTATCTCAAACCTCAGATTCTACCTCAAAAGATCTCACCAGAGCACGACAACCTCAGTCTTCTCAAATTTGTTTCCTCGTTGGTCTCAGCAACCACAGCAAGAACTGCCTGGGAGCTCAAATCTGTCAGGCATCTCATAACTTGGCTCAAATCCAAACTCCTACAACTTACTGCCTATGGTCAGAACTCAAATCTGGTTCTACCACTCAACGCAGGCTCTAATAACTAGAACTAAGCTAGAAACAGTAATAAATCACTTACCCAAAAGCTCAAACAAACTAAAGAACTCTCGGGTCAACTGTCGCGAAAATCTTCAAACACTGTAAATCCTTCGCGCTCCTCCTACGCGTCGATCTACAACTCCAGACTGGTATCAATCGAATGAACTAAGCAAGACGAGCTCAGGTCCACCAATCGAGCTCCAAACAATGGCCGAAATCGACAGCAATTCGGAGAAATAGTGCTCAGTGAACAGTAAGGGTCTCGGGGTTATCGGGGAAGACGATAGGGAAATATCAGGTTCAAAAATACGCTAAGTGTTAATCAACACTTGTATTTAAATCCTCGAATCAAAGTGTACAGTGAAAGTCAACACTGTCATAATCAGATCTCTGCAACAGATCCTAATGCTAAGGCACAAGTCCTCAAATCTGAATTCAGCGCTTACTCAAATCTGAGTTCTCAACGCTACGCGCACAACTAATTAAAATGGCGTCGCACTGGCTCACAGCTGAAGCATATCCCAGTGCTTACATCTGTTCACGCTCACTCGGATCTGAATAACGCTAATCAGCACCGGTCAACCCAATAACGTTGACTAACACGTGGCATCTTCTCACTAACTCTCACGTCTGCGTTCGCTCGCTACACAGATATTACCCGCTAGTTCCACAGCTGAGTACTCACATCTGAATACTCACTGGAATCAGACCGATAGCAAAACTCAACAAATCAACTCCAAATTCGAAGTAGATTTCACCCGATAGAAACCAACGACCCAAACCTGATCAGCTCTAGGTCAAATCTGAAAATCACCAACCAGATTCAACCAAACTTCTCAAATCTAAAATTCGAAAATCACGACTCCCGTGACTAATCCTTAACCAAATCTGGTTAATCGCTAATTACCAAATCTCAGACCTCACAAGAGACGTAGTACAGATTCTTAGTCTCGAGCAGCAAGAGCTGTTATCTTCTTTCAAGTCTAAATTTGATCAGAAATTAAAGTCTCTGGAGCTTAGTGTTGAAGATATACGTGTGTCCAATCTTACGTTAATCAATAGACAGTAGAGACAATATCTAGACTTTCTAAGGAGGACAGAAAGGGTCCAAGCTGAACTTTCTTTAGAGTTTGCTACGACTGCACAGACACTACTTGATAAGGTTCAGCATTCTGAAGCTAATTCAAACCTCCCTTCCTTCGGCACTCAGCTCATAGATATTATTGCTCATTTTACAAGAGCTGGTGATACCACAAAGGGAGAGAGTAGCAGCTGCTGCTGTAGAAAAGAGAGCAGCAGCAGTGGAAAAGGACAGAGATGGTTTTGAGAAGAGATGTTTTCAGTTATAGAGGATCATTTCTTGTAAGTTCTTGTATACTTAGCGAAATTCTTTCATATATATAAAGAGAATTTTTTGTTCTCAATATGTCTAAGCTTCTAAGTTTTGTCATCACCAAAAAGGGGAAAATTGTTAAGATTAAACTTTACTAAGTTTTGGTGAAAACAAATACAAGAACCGGATCAAACAGAATAGAACAGATTTAGTCTTCATTTAAGAGATCACGGGAAAACATCTTAGAATCAGTTATCAGTTTGGAGAAGTATATAATATCATAGCTCGGTATTCGGTTTAGAGAAGAATTTTGCTCAAGCACAGTGTAGATCAGTTCAAAAGCTTATATCAGATCAGAGGCGTAATTCACCTCAGATCTAGTGGATCAGATCAGGGTTTTTCAGCTTTCAGCTTAGAGCGTCAGCGATCAGCTTAGAGCAAGTCATTCAACTTAGAGCATCACAAATCATATCAGAGCTTAAAAGATCAGAACGGTGCTTCGAAGAGCAAACTGCTTAGAGAAAAGTCAGCTTTTAGTACAGCTTAGATCTCACATTCAGCTTTTAGCTCTCAGCTCTAGCAGTGATTAGATTAGATCTTCAGATTTGACAAGTCATCTAAACCACGGTCCAAAGCTTATCAGAAGAGCAAAGAGACAACTTGGATGATCATTTATGAAGATAGGAACCAGTTATAGCATAATGGACAGAGAAACTTTTGAGACAGTCAAAGGTTTCCTATTTTGGTTAAAAGCAACTGGGTTCTGCAGACAGAGTCAATCCTCAGGAGAAGCATTTATCACGACGTACCTTTGTCCTAGATAAAAGATTATTGTGTCTACTGACTCATTTAATGACCGTTGGAGAAGAAGAATATAAATAGATGACAAGCTATAGCATATAGAAGTTACGAAGTCACGAAGTTACCGATACCAAAACGATCAAGTTATCTGAGATTCAAAAGCTTTATACAAAACAGCTTATGATATTTTTCAAACCAGATTACACGTAGTATATGTTTTCTATTGTAAAACACTCTATAGTGTTATTCTTTCCTGTAGATCAAAAACAGAGTGTGTAAGAGCTTTCCAAGCTTAGACAATTCAGAGCGTTTAATCGTTTGTATTTTACAGATTGAGTGCCTGTAATAGTTTGGTGTTGCTAGGAGATCACTCAGTTTCGGCTGCAGTGATTGGGTTGTTACAGGCGCTATAATAATCAAATTCTTCTAGTGGAATCCTTCCTGCACAAGGAATAAGGGGAGACGTAGTAGTTTTAGCTCCGAACTTCCAAAAACAAACTCTTAAACCATATCTTTTTACTACTTTAAGTTTCTTATATGTTCACTGCTGAATCGAGATACTTTGGCACAAATATTTTCGTTACTCGAGACAATAGATTATGCTGAGATTCGCTGAGCTGGTAACTCAGCCCCGAGTTTAGCCGAAGGCTTGTAAAATCTTTTCCAAAAGAGTTTTTCATAAAATCGAGAGGATTTCCTTCACCCCCTCTGAACTCCTGAGCCTATACTTAAACTCTTTTTGATCCCAACAGATATTCATCAACTAATAGCTATTGACATATAATCTCGAACCTTGACTTCTTTGACAGCTATATTTTTTATTCTATTGAGATATTGGGTCCGCAGAGGGACGCATGAGATAGGATTAGCCAATTTCTCATATGACAGCTTGGGACGATCGGATTAGCTATTTGTTGTCCTTGCCACATGCATGGATGAACGGCAAATCGTCACTGTATTCCTAACATGGATGACCATTGTGATGACGCGATTCGTTTGTACTCCATTTGGTTTCCTTATTCCATTTTCATTAGCTTGATTTTGTTACATGTCATTTATGTTCGTCGTACTTTTATTGGATTGATGTTGTGGCAGATTATCCAGGGGGATTATATGTGTCTGGTGGAGCATCTAGCAATAGTGTCTAGTGATTTAGTTGGTTGTGTCTGGGTCCAAGATATTACATATGTTATCGAGTGTTTGATATATTTACTGGGGAGATGTCTTGTGTGTCTGTACTGAATTTTGTAACTGTTTTGATTGAACTGTGGTGTGATCGAGTCTTGCCAGCTCTACCTGTACTTGTTTAGTCCTGGCTAGTGCGGCATTTTCGAGTCTATTAATGTGACGCCCAAACCCATGGGGTCAATAGATTTGAATTAATGTAAAATAATGAAAAGAAAAGAAAGGCTGAATAGCAATCGTTATAAGTTGTATTCCTTATAACACGAAAATAAATTTGGATTCGCAAACACTAATATTGGCGCCAAATAATTACATAGAGGAAACAGATTTTGAACATCAGATTTGAAATATAATGCAAAGTGTGATATTACAACATCTGAAATTATATATGAATTTACTATTGTTGTAATGGATCTAATACAGATTTGTCAAATATCAAAAACAACAATAAACATGACACGAAAAACGATGTCCATTGATAAATACAACACCACAGCTGATTCAGTTTCCACCACCCGCTTGTCCCGGATCTGTCTCACCTGCACCATTTAAAAGCTAATGAGCATACGGGCTCAGCAAGTAAAATCTGAGATATCAAAATCACTTAATGCAGGAAGACTATTGAACTTTAACATAACTTAGTTTAAAGGAATGCATTTAAACGTAAACTTTCTTTCGTAAACTCGGACGTGGGGAAAATAACCCAGATCCCATCATTATTTTCTTATGATTTATGGCTTATAAGCTCTCCTTAGGTCCGTTGGCACTTAATCAAGTTACTTCTGAATTCATTCTTTAGCATATAGCTCTTTATGAAAGGGCAATCGACACTCTCGACGAATGCTCACCCTTCCGTTGTGAAAGGGCAACTGTCTTAACAGCTGATCTCCCTTCATTTATGACCGTCTGTTATCTATGTCATAAATCCTTAAAACTAAACTTTACTTCCTTTAAACTCATAGCTGGTTGAAATAAGATTTGAACATTATCGGGTTTCATTTTATTTCGAAACTCGTTTCTCTTTAAAATCTCACTGAGCATCAGATTCGACTACTGGGAACTCATCGCTGAAGTGAAACAGATCTGTCTGACAAAATTATGTTCGGGAACCAAAAACAGATCTTTATCATGAAAACAGATTCGACTATAGAAGTGGTATGCGCTAATGTTGAAACAAATGTGACAAAAGAAACTGTATCGTTAGCGTTAATAGATTTGACTTTGGGGTTTGGATCGCTAGAGGGAAACAGATGTCACCATAGAGACAGTGTTTAGGTGTAAAACATATTTGACAGGGGAAATTCGGATTCTAGGAAGTCAACAATATAAAATGGGGTCGTTCAGACGTCAATGGTCAACTGTAGTCAACTCATAAAGTAAAGTGGTCAACAATGTAAGATCTCACCCAATTCAAATGCGAAGCGAAAACTCGGATCTGACATGAGAATTTTGGATTTGGACATGAAATCTATTCGCTGGCGTAGAAAAAAAATTCTGACTATGAAATTAGTGCTGCAACATCATGAACGACACCCAACGATACCAGTGCTGCCTATCAAACCAGAACCAGATTCTGTTTAACCAGCATCACTGATTACTTGGAGTCAAGTTCAGACGTCTCCATCCATCCGAAAGAAGAACTTTCCTGAACATACAATGACTCAAATCTGAACTGCTCAGTACTTTAAAAACATCAATATCTTCAATAAAACATTCTGGAAAGTTTTGAAATAAAAATATATCTTTGAACCCGATCATTCGTTTTTCTTAAACATTCATAAACATATACTTAGCTATATCTTTAACATAAAACAGGCAAGCAATCCACAAAATTGAGGAAAAACAATATATACTTTAAATGGTGTAGCAAAGGATCAGCTTTTACTTGCCTTACGCTGAGAAATACGAAATCAGTTGATTCCTGCAGAGATCCTCCTCAAGCAACCACAACGAACTCCTTAGAAATATTTGAGAGAACAAGAATATATTTTCTTCACAAGTGAAATGAACTTTGCTTTTCAAAACCAATAATATATGGGAGAGGGATTAGTGGCAGGAGATGTGTTATGATTAAGCATGACACACCATGCATACTTTTGTGAAATTTGCTAAAATTTCCCTCTCAATATTTTAGTTTTGCAATTCTACCAAAAGATTTTGAAAGAAACAATTTATTCTCTTTAAAAGCATTTTTATCAGAATCTGAAATCTGCTCGTGTAATGTGCTCGGGGCGATATCTGCTTGGAACTTCCTACATCGTATCTAAGTTCTAAAACTAAAGAAATCAGCTTTTTAAATAAATAAAATAACTTATGCTGAAATCTGAAATATCAATTTGACCCTTAAAAAAAATAAAAAGGTTCATTTATGTGGTCCTATGGATTTTGGGGCGTTACAACTCTACCCTCCTTATTCAAATTTCGTCCTCGAAATTTACTTACCAAACAGGTCTGGGTAAAGACTATGCATATCAGCTTCAGTATCCCACGTAGCTTCTCGTTCTGATTTGTTAGACCATTGCACCTTAACCATAGGGATACTACGGTTTCTTAACTTCCTAATCTCTCGAAGAAGAATCCTCCCGGGTCTCTCTTCGTAACTCAAATCTGGTGTTAACTAAATTGGCTCATGGCTTAGTACGTGCGATGGGTTGGAAATATACTTCCTCAAAGTTGATACATGGAAAACACTATGCACTGCAGACAGATGCGGGGGAAATTATACACGATAAGCCAATGTTCCTACTCTTTCCAGAATCTCATAAGGTCCAATATATCTTAGACTCAGCTTTCCTTTCTTCCCAAAACGCATTACTCCCTTCATCAGAGCTATTCTCAAAAATACATGATCGCCAACTTCAAAACTTAAATCCCTTCTCCTATTGTCTGCGTAACTCTTCTGTCTGCTTTGGGCAGCTCTCATGCGTTCTTTAATCTTTCTAACAGCTTCTGCTGTTTTTTCAACCACATCTGGTCCTAAACCAGTATGTTCACCAACCTCATCCAAGTGAAGAGGTGTTCTACATCTACGACCATAGAGAGCTTCATATGGAGCCATCTGTATCGAAGCTTGGAAACTATTGTTATACGCAAATTCTACCAAAGGTAGCTTTAAATTCCAACTTTCTAAAAAATCCGCAATACAAGCTCTGAGCAAATATTCTAAAATCTGAATCACGCTTTCTGATTGACCATCGGTCTGGGGGTGACAAGCTGTGCTAAAAGTCAACTTTGTACCCAAAGCTCTATGCAAACTCTTTCAGAAGGCTGACGTAAACTTCGGATCTCTATCAGATGCTATCGAAACTGGAATTCCATGCAACCTCACTATTTCTTTCACATATAAATATGCGTATCTGCTCACATCATATGTTGTCTTAACTGGTAAGAAGTGAGCAGACTTAGTGAGTCTGTCTATTATAACCCAAATAGAGTTATATCCTTGAATAGTTCTGGGCAAACCAACTACAAAGTCCATATCTATGCATTCTCATCTCCATTCGGGAATAGGCAGGGGCTTCAACATTCATGATGGCCTTTGGTGTTCAGCTTTCACCAATTGACAAGTTAAACATTCAGAGACAAATCTGGAAATGTCTCGTTTCATTCCTGGCCACCAATAAAACTTCTGGAGATCCTTATACATCTTAGTACTTCTCGGATGAACAAAGTATGGGGACGTATGGGCCTCTGTCATCAGATCTGATCTCATGGTGTCTACTTGGGGCACCCAGATCCTGCCATGAAATCTGACTACTCCTCCTCCTGAAAAGTAGAGGTTGCTACCTCTTTCTTTATCTTGCTTAACCCACTTCTGAAGTTTCTCATCTTTTGGTTGTCCCTCTCGAATCTGGTCTAACAGATTTGATCTTATAGAGAGATCTGCCAAGACCGCATTACTACCACTGGACACTAATTCCAATCCAAACTTCTCAATTACACCAATGGTCTCTCGACATTGAGTTGGGCTAATCCAACAGATTTCCTAATTAAAGCATCAGCCACCACGTTGGCCTTTCCTGGATGATAGCTGATTGTACAATCGTAATCTTTCACCAGTTCTAGCCACCTCCTCTGCCTCATATTAAGTTCCTTTTGGGTGAAAAAGTATTTGAGGCTCTTATGATCAGTAAATATCTCACACTTCTCCCCATAAAGGTAATGTCTCCAGATCTTAAGGTCAAAAACTACAGCTGCCAGCTCTAAGTCATGCGTAGGATAATTCTTCTCATGATCTTAAGTTTTCTGGAAGCATAAGAAATCACTCTACGGTCATGCATCAATACATCACCTAATCCCAACTTGTACGCATCTGTGTAGAGGACAAACTTTCCTTGATCAAATGGCATGGTTAGCACAGGAGCTTCTATCAACGCTTGCTTCAACTTGTCAAAGCTGAATTTTCATTCTGGGGTCCAGTCATATTTAACCTGCTTTCTTGTTAGCGAGGTCAAGGGAACTGCTATCTTCGAAAATCCTTGAATAAATCGCTTATAATATCTGGCAAAACCCAAGAAACTCCTTACTTCCGAAACATATTTGGGTACTGGCCAGTCACAGACAGCTTCTACCTTGGCTGGGTCTACCTCTAATCCATCTTTAGATATAATATGACCTAAGAATGCTACTTTCTCCAACCAGAAATCACACTTACTGAATTTGGCAAACAATCGCTTATTCTTCAAAACTTGAAGCACTGTCCTCAAATGGTCGACATGCTCAATTTTGGTCTTAGAGTACACTAAGATAACATCTATGAACACAACTATGAACTGATCCAAAAAGGGTTGGAAAACTCTATTCATCAAATCCATAAAAGCTAATGGAGCGTTAGTTAAATCAAAAGGCATCACTAAGAACTCATAGTGGCCATAACGAGTTCAAAAGGCTGTCTTATAGATATCTGCTGCCTTAATCTTTAACTGGTGGTAACCAGATCTCAAGTCAATATTAGAAAATACTATCGATCCCTTCAGTTGTTCAAAAAGATCCTCGATCCTAGGAAGGGGATATTTATTCTTGATTGTTAGCTTATTCAGCTCTCGATAATCTATACATAATCTCAGACTCCCATCTTTCTTCTTAACAAAAAGAACAAGGGCTCCCCACGGGGACGTTCTCGGTCTAATAAACCCTTTATCTAACAGATCCTGGATCTGTTCTTTTAATTCCTTCATTTCTGATGGAGCAAGGCGATAGGGTGGTCTGGATACAGGGGCTCCTCCTGGTACTAAGTCAATCGAAAATTCCAGCTCTCTATCTGGGGGTAGTCCATGTATATCCTCTGGAAAGACTTTGGGAAACTCGTTTATTACCTCCACATCTGAAATTTGGGGCTTACTAATCGTTGCTAAAGACGACAAACTTGCCAAAAATCCTACCCCACCTTTCCTCAAACAACTTGGAGCCTTAAGAGCTGAAATAATACGCGGAATCTTCCGAATCTGATTGGCTTCAAATGTAAATGGGTCTCCTCTGGGTGGGTTAACCACTACTGTTTTTACTACTCCATACTTGGTCAATCAGTCCATTCCCAAAATCATATCGAACTCAGGCATCGGTAGTACTATTAAATCTGCAGTAATCAAACGTCCTTGAAGCCTAAGTTCTAAATCCCGAAACAAATTATGGGATACTAATTCTTCTCTAGAAGGTACTATTACACAAAATCCTATAGTTACTTGGTCAGGTCTAATGGGTAACTTCTTAGCAAACTTGGCTGCTATAAAAGAATGAGTAGCCCCTGAATCTATCAATGCTATGGAGGGCAAACCAGCAATCAAGGTCTTACCCGTAACCACTTTCGAATCTGGATGGGCCTGCTCAGCTGTTATCACATAAGCCCTACTGGTCACCAGATGCTTTTGTTAGAGTAGATGCCCAACTATCCAACTTGTGGCGTGTGGGTTTTATAGACTCTTGTACAAACAGTCTTTATATATGATATTCGCATTTACTTATATGGCGTTCTTTACTTTCATTATGTGTGTAATGATTTACAATTGCGTTGAGTAAAGACCTAGAATGCACTAAAGCGTATGTTAGATGTGATAGTGAGTATGACGGCTATCATGAAACACATCTAATAGTCGCTGTGTATTCTGAACATGTTCCTAGTCGATTGGGCCGTCAAAATGAGGATAAGGCCGCCCGAGTTCGAGACTAGTATCTGCGATGCAAAGTACCATGTTTCATTGGTAGGGAACATTGTGATGTTCTGAGCATGCAGATAGATAATGACCTGGTGATCTATC